>JAKSZP010001841.1:0-63983 GCA_022478985.1 Massospora cicadina | reverse complement strand
CATTATGAGTGCGCACAAGGCAGTCAGGAATGGTGGAGTGTGTAAGACTATGGTGTTGTTACACCCCGGTACTATTAGGAAAGTATGAGTTTTGATGTGCTCAAAACTATTTACTGTTGCCATCAGTGCCAAGTGGATAAGCCATTCCACCATATGATGTCATATCAGTTAGTGAAACCACATTTCGCTTGGCACACGGTTTCCCTAGATGTCATTTGCCTCTATCCAACAGGAGCCAACTGTTGTAAGTACATTCTTGTGGCTATTGACCACTTGACCCAGTGGGTTGAAGCAAGGGCAATACAAAACTTGGGGGCAGTTACAGTGTCCAGATTTGTGATAGAATGTATTATTCAGTGGCATGGCTGTCCTCAGTTCTCTCTCACTGATAATGGAACCAACTTCACCTTGCACATCCTCCCCAAGCTTAACGAGTTTATGGGAATCCGTGGGGTTTTGATGACCCCATACCACCCCAAGTCTAATAGAATGGTCGAACAGGTGAATGGAGCTCTGGTAACATACTATGAAAATTAGTAATGGATCGACCTTACAATTGGAGCTCTCTCCTTTCCAAAGCCATGTTCACCTATAACATTAGTTACCATTCCACCACGGGGAAGAGTCCCTTCCAATTACTATACAGCTGACACCTGGGTTTTCTGGCATTTCTTAATGCGTGTGTAGAAGACACAGGCATACTGGAACCCCACTGCTATTTGACTAACCTCACGAACATTATGATCAAACTGTTAACTAAAGCATATTCCTTCAGCTTAGATAAGAAGATTAGTAATCAGGCTGCTGATCAGGCACGTTGTAGTGGGCTGGCACTATTTAAGGAAGGCGATATAGTTCTCTTTCACAACTAACATGGATTCTGAAAGAAACATAAGCTGGCTAGTATTTGGATTGATCCGTTAGAAGTAATAGATAAAAACTGGAGTCAACGCATATACCATCAAGGATCCTACAGGTGGTTGGATAATTAACCAAGTACAAACAAAGATCCTCCAACCTTTAAAACAAAAGGATATTATTATCCAGTCAAGGAGGGGGTAATGTCATGATGCTGATATGACTGGATTATAATTGTGGGACAGTAGGGTGGAATCCGCTGAACATAGTATCAGTTACAATTATTTGAGTGCTTGAGATGAGGCGATATTGCGATATAATGGGTCTTTATTGGATATAATGGGTTTATTGGATCGCCTCTATATAAGGCAATAAGATGATAAGGCGATGTCAACATTCGACAAATATGAAGTAAATTGCCTACAATTAGGGTGACTAAGGATTAGTGAATAACAAGCCAAATTTGAGGAGAATTGGCGGAATAGAATAGCCCAAGCCATGAGAAGCAGTATTGTTTGAAGCCGCTGTTATAAAAAAAGATGGGGGATTGAGAAAAAGAGGTTGTTTTTAGGTAGAAGAGACGGAACAGAGAAAATTAGCTTTATTCATAAAAATAAATAAAGAAACGGTTGGGGCAATTGCTCCTATTTTAAGAATATATTCAAGTGTGTCTGAAGGACCGATGATCCTACATCATCCATCCATTGCTCAGTGGGTTTGACATGTGCAAATAACCTGATGTATCCTAACAATACTGTTCAAAATTATAACAGTCAGTAAGCTGGGATCTTGAGATCCACAGCTTGCAACTTTGCCTGGCTTGGTCAAAGTTCCCAATTACGGAGGAAAATTAAACCCAAAATCAGCAAGAAGAGTTGAGGTTATTTGAGGATTCCTAGTGAGTTTCTGAATGGTTAAAGTACTGTAAGCCACTGGAAAAATAGAGGATCCATTGGCCAAACTTCAGCCCAGTTAAGTGTGGAGAAACTAATTAATCAATTGAGCAATCCTCAGAATTTCACACCCATATCAAGGATGGCAGAACTCGCACTTTATTAATGACAACCTCAACTTTGGTTATAGTGTGACCAAAAGTAGAGGGGAGGGCGAGAACCTCCTTCAAATGGAGTTTGGAGACAAGACATTGAGCAATCTCAAGGGTATCTATCATCAATAGATTGGAGGGTATACACCTGTTGGGTAGATCAGATCACTGTACCAATAAGCTGCACAGCATCACTAGTCGTATCAATCACCACTGAAGGCTTCAACAATTGTTGGAGGTAGGTTTGTCATGGTATCATGGCAATATCTATTCCTTAAGGCCTCAACCTATCCATTATTTGCACTTCCATTGGGGCTCCCAGGATATAATAGCCCGCTTTTCACCATTCCCTTCAGACTCATCAACAGAGGGGTTGTCAATGCCCCTCAACGAGTTGCTAAGAGGGGCTGATAAACAGACATGTTCTCCTTACAGGGGAGGGCTTTTTGGCGCTCTTCTACCCTTTTGGCTTTTGGAGGGACCATCATAGTGGCAACAACTTTAGTGGACACTTGAGTAGAGGAATTCTTTCAATGCAGAGTCATAGGTATGGCCATGGTTGTTCGGGAGATGACTTTGAGGGACAAGAGGGTGTAGCCGTAGTGATGAACCCTTAAGGGAGAGTGCAAAGTGTTGAGAGCTCAACTGGTTTCTAGGGCTAACTTGGGATACATCTGAGGAGAGAGAGTCCGACCTTGTCACCCCTGGTACCCTCTGGCCAACCTCAAATGGAGGAGGGTTTCTAGTTTTGGATGCCTTGTGGTAACTGGCCTTATAAGGGTAGTCAGCACTGGAGGGGTCAATATGATTTCCAGGGTAGGCGTAGCTTCATGAAGATCAGCAACATCTAATAATGCCTACTTTATATCCCAAACATTCCGTAGGGAACTCTTCACTGAGACAAATATTGGTCTAATAAAGTTAAGAGGCTATTTTATAGCACTATTGGTGCTCAACCCAAAAGGGGGAGCCTTCATGTATCTTAATTTGCAAATAGAAAAAACAAAGGGATTAATAGAAATAAAAGATTATCCTAATATGGCACCTCAGTTAACAGCTAATAAGCCATATCAGAAGGTGAGGAAGCTTTGAAGAAACTTTTTTACAGCACCCGCTTTAGCTGGAGGACCATGGCAGACAGCATCGGGGTGGGAGCATCAGCGGCATGTGACATAAGGAGTTATAATTGTGGGTTTTCTTCAGTAATGAGTTTGGTGGTGTCCATAGCCTCAATAAATTGAGCAAGTTGATTCTCAGCGAAAGTGATGAGAGCCAGCACACAAGTGAAAGATTTGATGTATCAGCAGGTTTTGGGAGAATCAGGAGAAAAATAGAAGTTTTAGTCACATCAATGCAAGCGTGGCTCACACCAAAAGTGAGCTCCTCAAATTTGATAATTTGCATCTTCCTCAAAATCATGAGGATAATTTGGTATAGGAATACCCTTAACAAGGGGCTCCATCGCCCCATGGAGTTGCTGGTGAAGTATAGTTTTGGAAGGGCAGTTGCAGACTAAACAGCCATTTTTTGATATTTTTAAAAATTGGAAACCCGTTTTTTTGGGTGAAGATGGTGGGGCCGCAATTCAGTAGGATCAACAAAAAATTCCTTCAAAGCAAAACCTAGCTTGACGTGGTATGGCCAATTTGTCCTCATTGATCCATTCAAGAGCCTCAGATGGATTGGTCTTGGCCAGCACTGGGACAGCCACAAGAATTAGGGCAGTGGCAGTGTCTGATTGGCCACGTGCTGTTGACCATAGCAGCTTAGCTGAAACTGTTCCAGCAACCAACTCCAGATTCTGTAATCCAGTTAGATTTCGAGTAGAATTTTTAAAAAAAATTAAACTTTAGGTTAAGAGGCTAATCCAGCCATAATGGCAGCAATTGCATCTTCCAAGGGATAGCATATTAGCAAGCAGGAGAGGCTGGCCGCACTGTAAACTAGTCAACAAATGTGGCAACTAATCCCCTTTCAAGTAAAATTATGCAAATAAACGCCTGTTTTTTTCCTACGCAAGCTCTTCATGGATCCATTTTCCTCAATGAGTGCATTTTTTATCTTGGCAAAGTTTTAAGGGTGTCCATATAAGATGCCATCACTTTTTTGGCGGAGCAGCTGAGGCAGGGGAGAAAATGCTTTATTTTTTGGGGATTGGTTGTCCACTTATAAAAGCCTCTCAGTTAAAGAGCTGCGAATTGAAGCTACCCTCACCTGGGTAAATTTGTCTCTGAAAGGGAGATTATAGATATTTGGGCAGCCTCATGAGAGGCATGGAAAACGCGATGTTCAAGTGTTTTAAGCTGAGACAGTGCGCTGGATAGCTTCTGGGCTAAAGCATCTAGCTAAGGGGTCGGAAGCCATGGGGAGACTGTGAGGGATATTTACCCAACATCCTCCATTTTAGTAGTGGTGTGTGGTGTGCTACACCCTGTAGTGAGCACCACTTGTTGGAAGTCAGACTTTTGTTTTGCTTGCTGGTCATTTTCACATCTGTTTATACAACAATTTTTTCAGGAAAAGTTGGTTCTCTACTGCAGGATAAATAATTAAGGGTTTATCAACTACTTATAAGTAATATACTAATACTATAATTAAAATAAAAGATTGATTTAAATAATAATTTATCATTAATAACCAAATTGTTAATAAGCTAGCCCACTTAACATATTGACGCTTTGTATTTAAGCTTATTGAGGCTCATAGTGAATTGGGGTACAAATTTTGATTAGGCTAGGAATAGCCATATTAGGGAATATTAGGTTTGGTCTGGAAAGGCTCTCTTGACTTGCCTTGCCTTGACGGAACAACCAATGGAGGGTCAATAGTAGGTAGGATAAATCTGTAAGATAAGGATTTTAATTTTTCACCCAATCATTGCGGAGAAAATATTTGCATTTGATGAAACCCCCTACAAGATATAAAAGCTGGTGGTTGTGGTGCTGGTGTTTGGACTAAGTTAGAGAGGGGATGGAGAGGACCTTCAGAACAACTCACCCAATTTTGTCGCAGGTTCAGCGTTACTCTGTTACTTGCCATAAAATTATTTGGCTGAGGATTGTGGGCAATAGTATACCCCAATCTGTGGGGTTCCACCGAGAATTGACCATGTTTTTTGAACAATGTTGTAAATATTGAAATATGAATCACTTTTAGTACAATATTTGACTTAGAAATGCCCAACACTTAAACTGATCGTTTGAGCTATATTTTTCAATAGTAATCATTTTGTCAGGCAGTGGTGGATTTCCTCTTGGGTAACCTCATGCCTGAGGAATTCCATTTTTGTCTAGAAAAACTAGCATTTGGTAGGCTTCAACTTCAGTGTAGAAGAGTAAAAACATTCATACACCTCCTTTATATGGGCTTGATGTTCGTCAAAACTATTGTAAAATACCGTCACATAATCTAAATAAACCAATACACATGACATCTTTTAATCCCCCAGTAGGAAGTCCATCTCCCGCTGAAACATGGCTGAGGCGTTACATAGCCCTTGAGGCATGCAAGTGGGATCAATTACTTCACTCATAATAAGGACGAATTCCTCCCTATCATTTGGTGCAAACTCAATCTTCCAATATCTACTGGTGAAATTCATTTACAAGAAAACTTAGATCCTAATAAGAGTTGTAAAGAACCATCAATTTGGGATAGTGGGTAGCTGTCCTTTCAGGTGATAGCATCTAGCAGGTGATAATCCATTTACATGAAATTTCCTTCATCCTTTTTCTCACAAGCAGCAACAGTGAGGCCAGGGACTTTGTGGCAGTTTCATCAATCCGTAATCCAGTATTTTCTCTAGTCCTTTTGTAACCTGGGCTTCTTTTGACCTTTTATTTTTGATAAGGTGAGAGCGGATTGGAGGGGCGTCGCCTGTAAGCACCCTATGTTGCTCCCCCTTCATCATTTTCAAAAGTGTCTTGTCCCATGAAAAAAATATTAGCATAGTCCTGGTTAAAGCTTCCACCTTTCACTGTTGCTCAGAAAACAATGTTTCAACTGTATCTATTTCAACTTGGCAATCATAGTGCTTTCATAAATCCTAAACCACCCAACGTTCCACACCCAAAGATGAACTTGACTTGATTATAAGGTAGAGTTCTTACATATGCAACAGGTCATTTTCAAGTTATCTGCATTGGTTGATATGTGAAGATAACCATTAATACAGTTAAGTGGCCCCACTAAGCTGAATCCAGCACTCCATGGCAGGTGAGAGTTTCCCAAAAAAGCCATATTAGGATCCCCACGAATCTCGAGTAGTTGGCCTGGTGAATGGTAATTTAGAACCCAGTGTCTACTAGAATCTGAGTTTTTGAGGATATAGTTATGCGATTATTTTATATACAGGCATTCTTTCCTGGGATCTGCATTATAAGCAAGCTGTTGCAAAGCTGACCATAGGCTCCGCTAGTGTGCCAGGCCAAACAGTATGAAGACTAGTGGCCCTTTGCAGTTTCGCCTTCATTGGCGTACCAACCTGTAAATATGTACTTAAAGGTTATTATTGAAACAACCCTAGTAACCTTTTTACTGCACAGGTTCAGTTTCCTCGTGCACTTTGCCATCGTTGTATAGTAGAATAAATTATTATTCAATAATAGTATGATGACTATTATATGTAGTTGAGTATGAATTCTTACATCTCAGCCCAATGCTTGGCCAATATTACCAATTAAATACTTGTGATGTCATAAATGTAGGGATTCATTCCCTCGTTCTGTCCAGCCCAATCTTCACTGATATTCCCTGGTGACAGTCTCTTCAGTCCAACACACAGTTGGCAGCGATCCTGAATCATGTCTCCTTCTTCTCTAGATCCCCGCTCAGATCTTTACTCTTTTCTCTAAGAGTCTTTAAAATTATCACACACAGCAATAATATCCTTGATAAGAATAGCACAATGGAAGCTACGATTTAGTTTAAATTTAAACAATATACCAAATGAATAACTTAGAACTATATATATGTTGTCATAATTACTTTTTTTATTATAGTGAAATCTAGGGATTGTATAGTGGGGATTCGGTCATCTAACCCTTGGTTGACACCTCTTCAATGAAATGGCAGCTGTTGCTGTTGAATCACTTATCCTCATCTCAGCAGTGATGGTCTTCCCCATCATGGCGAGGATTCTGTCATTGGACATCCTTGAGACCTAAAAGGAAAGAGTCAGAAAATGTGTCTTTAACGTTTTCCTCTTGATCCAAGCGAACCAACCATAAATGGCTAATGACATGCTTAGGTAATGGAAGTTATTACCCATTAAGGCAGGTCACACACCAACCAATCGATTTGCTTGTTGTAGGCAGCATCACTCGCGTCAAGAATTGCTATTCCTTCCCAATCAGTCGGTGATGAAGCCTGACTGATCCCAATCAGTACACCTGATAGGTTATCACTATTAGATGCCCCTATTTCGGTGCCAACTCTACCTTATGAGGTCTTAAGTATACGTCTGGATTGATCCCTGATGGACACAACCAGGCGTATATCCCAAAATCCCCTGAAAGTAGTTACTCTAAAACTCAGGCCAACTGATTTCCAATTCACTTTGCCTTGGGAATTTCTCCTAGCAATTTCAGGTAATCTATTAGGCTGGTAATATGGGCGAAAATCCCAACTCATCCCCCTCTTACCTAGACTTCCAGCGAGAAAAGGACTGGGACATGAGAACACTGCTTCAGACACTTGGTCAATTACTTCATTGGTTTAAGTGGAGTACACTTATATTTAATCAACGCTGCTTGTGATAACCTTTGGCATTGGCGCTCTTCATCTTCCTCCTTGCTACCGCCTTCTCAGAGTGCAGTCCTCATGATTTACTGTCATGCCAGGCTGATCAATTTACTTATGATGATATTAGACCTGGGATCCAGTTTCCCCCATCAGGGTATATGACCCGCTGTCATATTCAGGATTCTTGGTCTGGCGTCCTTGATTTCCCAATTTTCTCATCTTAGATAGTAGACTCTTGCTGTCTATGTTCATTTCATGGCCCAATTGTAAAAAGACTTATTTTTTTCCCTTGTTATTACTCTCATAACCTCTTGGCTCAAGTCATTCCTAATTTTTCTTTTGGAGATCTTATCCCATTAATTTTGAGGTTGATTTCTCCGAAATTAAAGCTTAATGGATTGTAGAGTGCATAATGTCAACTTCCATTTAAGTCCAACAATCCCCCTCTCATCCAGCTCATATTTCAAATTCTGAGTCATGGTAACAGCAGCTTCTGAATAGTTTGTCTGATCAAGACCTCCAGCTCTTCCAGCAGATGAGTTGGGATGCTCGGCAGATCCTCTTCTATGGTCCTTCCAGGTCTCATACGCCTAGTCTGGCGCCAGTGGCTAGTCCATTCATTGAATTAACATAAATTGTAACTAATCCCTCCAAAACCAGGCTTGCTATCATTTTGAACAACGCTTGGCATATTAATCCTCTGCCATCAATTCCAGAGTAGTTTTTAAAAATCTCCTGGATTTGGCTCCTTTTGCTGATGCACAAACCATCATTGTAGATGCTCTGGAAATTATGCCATTTACTCTTGATCGCTCATCTCTTGCCTCTTTGGACCTACTTTCTGAGTTCCTCTTCTGACTTGAATAATATTACAAACCCGTTGTTCTAGTTTTCGTGCTCACCATCAGTAACAGTATTCACTTTGAGCTCCCCTACTCTGAGCTCTGGGCCCAAGTCACCAAGGCTTTGTCCCTAGCGCTGAGTCCCTCTGATCTTGATAACACCCTATATCGGGATACCACCACTTATGCGCTTCGCTTTGCTGGCCAAGTACTACAAAGTTGGTCCACGAAGCTTCCAGCCTAACCCAGGTTTCACCACTCATTCAGCTTTAGCTTCTGAGAAGCCCATAGTTGTCACTTGCAGGATGCCATTCACTCCCTGCATGATTATCTCTTCACTGGCACTTCCCATCAGTATCATCTGCTGATGACTTTAATAGGGGGCATGATTCAGCAACCCCCATCAAGCATCCCTTGTTCGCTGCCAGCCCATATGTCTGGTGTTCTTGATGAAGCCCGTCATCAGGCGCTCAAGACTAATCTTCCAGCACCATTACTGTATTGGGATTACTTGGGGTTATTCGCCAATTGCTTCTTCTTATACTGTTGCTTTCCTCCCCGCTCTGGGGAATCAGACTCGCTTCATCTGACATCTCAATTTCCCTTCCCCTAGTCACTTTCTCGCAGGGTTCTGGGTCTGCTCAAAGAATGTGGTTTTGTGTAGTTCTAGCCCTCGCTATCATCTGATCTCACATTGATCTTAATGGGCTGTTCATTCCTACTGCATTCCATCCTCCCTCCCCCAAGAGGCAACATAGGCAGAATCATCCCTGTATTGAGAACACTTAATAAAAATAGAAAAAATAAAAAATATCGTTTTTTTCTCTGTGCCGTTTATAATATTTTTTATCAATTTTTTATCTTTTTCTTCTTTTTTTCATGGGACTTGACCTTGTTTCGGTTCAGCGGTCCATCTTTTTATTTTTTTCCCCAAACTGGGTCCTGGGTACTTAAACCTGCCAGTTTTCTATAATTCAGAGGTCTTTTTTTAGACTTAACATCCAGATTGGTTCAGAGGTCCTTTTTTTAGACTTGACCAAATCATTAGGACATGACCAACTTAAGGGTTATCAGTCCTTTAGAACTTTTTTTTATTTTTCATTAAATTATTGCTTCAGATACTTAGCGTGGACTCAATTCACAACCCTTTCATCCAAGAGATTTTGATGGAGTAGACATTCATTGCTGTCTTGGTGATCACTTCAAATGGACCTGACCACAACACATCTAATTTGTTTTTTCCTCCAATACCATGCATATCGCAATAGGCAACCTTTTCCCAATCCAATATTCTGCTAAGGATGGTCAGTTCTTATCGTCAGTTGATTTTTCTCAAATCCTTTTCTTCAAAGTTGTATTAAATGCTTACAATTACATATTGATCAGGATATTCATCAGTCAGTTCAGTTACTGTTCAGCACTCATCCCAGCGTAGGTTCCACCACCATATATAAAATTGGCGGCAACGCGGCCTTTCATCCATATAACAATTCAAATGGCATCTTTCAATTTGCAGTTGATGACTAATATTGTAGGCAAATGACATTTAACTCAGGTACTTACCCCACGCAGAAGTTCTTCCTATGACCAGCTTCTTCAGCGTCAAGGCCGGCGTTCCATTCACCCTTTCTACTAGTCCATTCTTCTCTAGCTGATAAGGTACTGACACAACTCCTCTGAGCCCATTATCTCATTCAATCTCTGGATCACATGAGATGTGAAGTTGGTCCCATTATTGCTAAGCAGGACCTGCGGACATCCATATAAATATAATACTTGATACAGGATGAACCTCACAGTACTGTTAGCATCTACTTTTGTTAGGGCCTTTATCTCGACATATCTTTTCAGATGGTCAATGGCAACTATAATATATTTGATTCCCCCTGTACTCATCATCAGCGGTCCCATTATATCAATGGACACCGTGTGTCATGCAAATCCAGGGCAGACCAGTCAGTATCCAGTTGTATTCATCTGTGGTTTGTGCAGCTGGCACTCCACGCAACAAGCTAGATAATCTATGACATTGTAGTTGATGATTCACAGTAGTACTGACGAATATGATTGGTTGTTTTCCTCAGGCCTATATGCCTGACAACTTTATGAGCGGCTTGCACTATAGCTGCTCTTTCATATGACTTCAGGAATTATAAATGCTTCCTGTTGATTGTCTTAAATACTTGTCCATCCATAGTCTCAGTGTTTTCCATCACTTTCCGAAGCACACTTTGGATTACTAAGATCTTGTTCTTAATTTCTCCATCAATCATTCTCTGGAATAGCTTATCCGCCTGCGGGTATACCATATGGACCATAGGTAACTACAATAAGCCATCCACATTCTGGTGAGAAGCACTCGCTCAGTGGACAATCTCATAATCATATGTCCGGATCTTAAATGTACATCGGGCCAGTAATCCTTCTGGCTCTCTTAAATTGTGCAGCCAACGCAGCGAAGAGTGGTCTGTCACCACTTTGAAAGTGCGTTACATAGATGTACACCCAAAACTGCTTACATGTGGAAATGACCGCAAGGCATTCACGCTCAGTGACAGTGTAGTTCCTCTCAGTGGATGAGAGTGTCTGGCTCAAAAATGCCACCAAACGTTCGTCTCCAAGTTCATCTACTTGGCTTAGTATGTCACCGATCGCCATCAATGAAGCATCAGTTTGAATATTAAACTCCTGATTGAAATTCAGATATTTCAGAATTGGAGAATCTGTTAAATACTGGCGTAGCTCATCATGGAGTCTTGGCCCCCTTGATTCCATATGAATTCTTATTTTGGATCCTTCAATAAATAAAATAAAGGCTCAGCTATTCAGGTGAAGTCCTAAATAAATCTTCTGTAGTACCTGACCATCCCAAGGAACACTTGAATGTCTCAGACACTCTTTGACACAGCCATCCGTTCTATGGCTTCTATCTTCTGGGTTTTTGGTGCATTCCACTGGAGTTGATTATGAATCCCAGATATTCCAACTCTTTCTTAAAGAAGTGGCACTTCCTCATCTTAACCTTCAGGTTAGCCGCAGACAGTCACCTAAATACTATTTCCAAGTGGTGTAGGTGATCAGTAAACGTCCTACTGAACACGTTTATATTGTCCAGGTATACCAGGACACATGAAAACTTCTTGTCGCTCAATATCGCATCCATGGCCCTCTGAAAAGTTGCAGGCGCATTACATAGACCCTGGGGCATTCTCGTTGGTTGGTATAGCCCCTGCACATTGATAATCGCGCATTTTTCCTGGTCTTACTTTGGAAAGTCGATCTGACAATATCCCTAGATCAGATCCATTGTGGAGAAAACTTCGCTTCTCCTAAATGATTTAGCACATTGTCAATCCTTAAAAGGAGATACAAATCCTTCTTCATAATTTTATTCAGCTTCTGGTAGTCGATCACCACCCAGTTGGAGCCATCCTTTTTCTTCATGATCAGAATCCGACTTGCCAGGGACTTGATGATGGAACTAGAAGCCCATGCTTCACTAGTTTGCTGATTTCATCCTCCACTACCGCTTCCGTGGCTTTTAATCATTGGATCGGTCTCATCCTGATCATCAAATTTTCCCCAGTGTCAACCTTGTGGATCACAGAATGTGCGCATCCCATAATTGTGGTTGTCCTTAGCTAACAAGCCCAATATCTTTTGAATAGTTTGAGCACCTCCTCTTTCTGGCCTTCTGACTGATCAGCGAGCTTCTCTTGATCAAACAATAGGTTGATACTTTTGGTTACCCTGGCTGGAAATACAGCTTGTCAAGAGTACCAAAATCATGGAATCTCCTCAATACGGCTGTCAGGATCAGATGAACAAATGCGATGATCTGACTTTTCATGATCATCAGTTTTTCACTAAAATTCACCAGGAGAACTCGAATTTCTCCATGGCCCAGCATTATTACTCCAGGAGCCACCCAAGGCTCCACTCTGGACTTCTTCCTGGGGCTTCCACCTCCCCCATACAACAGCTCAGGAATCTCCAATGTCAACCCCATGTCAACTATCATCTGTGAACCTGGCGGTATGGTCCTCTCATTCTTGATCCTCAGTGGAATTCCTCAGTTCTCTAGGATTTCCGCCGGCATTTTGCATCCTTTTCTACCAACTAATTAATACCAAATATGGAAAATGACATCATTGTATATTAGGTTAATGAAGTTGTTTCTCTGATTCAATGGAGCTATACCATCCTTCTGATATATCAATGATAACATCTGACCCAATATGGTCAACGTATTATCCTCAGAGTTATATTTAACTCTTTATTTTCATAGAAGCTATGTTCCAATCAAAATGTCATAGTTCTAGTTGGCCAAAACTATTGTTGGCGCCGATACCAACAATGACCCAAATCATAATGGCAATGCGCTATATGCTCCACAGGAGATGGTAGTGTTTTGCACAGCTGTCCCATATTCCTTCTTATGCTCCAAGTCCTGCGAGATCTTCATCCTCTTTACCAGCTTGGTTGAGACATTATTGATGGGCGCTCTGCTGTTGACAATCTCTCTCACCCTTACTCGATTCACTTGTATGTCTATATACATACACTTGGAGTAACGCAATATAGTGTTTACTGAGTGGATAGCGGCATTATTAGCTGAATTGAGGGTGTGAATAATTTGCGCTGATAAATCAAGAAATGATTCCTTTATTAAGCTGAAGGGGATCAACAAATAGGCCTCATCTAATCGGGATTCAGATAATTTTTCGGGATTCTTGGCGGCTCAAATTTTGTCCTCCACTTGTTAGGCGTACAGCTGGGCAACGACCTTGATTATCTTGGGGTCAATTCTATGCCCCATCTCTGGTCATGGCATTTACATCCAAAATTGACCACTTGATAATGCTGATCCTGTTCGTTGTCTACAAAAAGATCACTAATATCAAATTTCTTTGGTCATAATGTCAGGAGGAACAGGCTTCTCCGCAGCTCTAGAATGTTCCCTGTCTTGGAAGCGGGCCCTTTTCCTGATTTCTTGGTGGCTGCTGACTCTTTTGTCTGAACCACGTTGATCAAATACTTCAGCTTCTTACAGTGCACGGCGAAATGTCCTTTCCCGCCACATTGGTAGCAGACCTTATCCTTCTTATTCAACCGTCTGAATTCTTCAGGCTTATTCCCCAGCATGGTTTAATTAGTCGTCTCTTTTGCTCCTTTGTTTCCCTTTGTGGGATTCAGATTGCGTACCAAACTAGATTTGAAGCTTCTATTTGAAGCATCAAATGTCACTCCCAAAAGCTTCATGTTATCTTCCATTTGCGAGGTAGTTATTTCTGTCATGAACACAGAAGATATCATGCAATCCAAATTGTGATAGGGACGAAGGGCTGCTTGCAAGGCGATTCTGGCATCAAAGTCATCCAATACTCTCACTCCGACCAGGATCTGCAACTCCTGGTAAAACCAATCTGCGAAGCTAGCTAGAGACTTGTCTTTATGGAACTGGATTCCCATAAATTCTTGTTTGCTCTTTGACATGCGCGTTAGACTCCCAAACTCTTTCATAATGGCCTCCTTTTCCTCAGAATATGACCAGCTGTCCCCCTCCAGGTGAGGTAACACTAAGTTCTGACAGTCGGTGTCTAGGCAATTCATGACTGTAAACGCTTTTTAATGATCCTCATGGCCATACATGGTCACGTTGAACAGTTGGAAAAACGCTTAGGCTTTATCCTGATGGAAAGTTATTAATTTTGGCATTGCCTTAAATGCCTCCAAGTTATTTCTGACCGTCCCTCTCAGTTCAGCCACTTAGCTAACTTGAGGAGTGACTTCAGGTATCATCTTCAAAATGGCAGTAAAAGCGGGCAGCATGTTCCTTATGGTATTCAACTTCCCTAATATCATGTGAGGACTTCTTTCTTCAGCATCGCTTGCCATATCAGGCTCACAAGCACATTTATGAGCTTTAAGTTCCGCCACTTATTTGATTAATCACTCTATATCTATGCCAAAATTTCTCAAATGAACGCAATCCACTTTTCGCTCCGTTTTCAGGTATAAGACTACTCAAAACGAGGTCCCCTTCCTTCTACTTCAAAGAAGGTACTTTCCCAATTAACTCGTTCACGAAGCTTGCAACATTACCTATCCCTTCCTCCAACTTGGCAACTCATTCCTCCAAGGCCGTGAATTCCCAATGGTCCTCTGAGTTTAGGGTATTCTGGTTTACAGTGGCTAACTCAGTCCACAGTTTGCATAACTCATTTTTTTACGACATTATTATAAATTCTTCAAGTCAACTACCCCTGTAGTGAGCACCAATTTGTAAAAAATTACTTAAATGTTATTATTGGGAACAACCCTAGTAACCTTTTTATTGCACAGGTTCAGTTTCCTCGTGCACTTTGTCTGCGTTGTATAGTAGAATAGACTATCATTTGATAATAGTATGACAACTATTATCGTACTTGAGTATGCATTCTTATATCTTGGCCCAACACTTGGCCAGTATTCCCAATTAAATACTTGTGATTTCATAATCATAGGGATTCTTTCCTTCATTCTGTCCAACCTGATCTTCGCTGAGAATCCCTGGTGGCAGTCTCTTTGGTCCAATACACAGTCAGCAGCAATCCTGGATTGTCTCCTTCTTCTCTAGATCCCCGCTCAGATCTTTACTCTTTTCTCTAAGAGTCTTTAAATTATCACACACAGCAATAATATCCTTGAGAAGAATAGTACAATGGAAGCTACCATTTAGTTTACTCTTAAACAATATTAAATGAATAACTTAAAACTATAATTCTGTTTTCATAATTACTTTTTTTATTATAGTGAAATCTAGGGAATGTATAGTGGGGATTCGGATCCCCCCTTGGGTTGGGACCATCTAGTACTAAAAAAAAAAAAAAAAGGGATTCGGTCATCTAATCCTTGGTTGACACCTCTTCAATGAAATGGAAGCCATTACCATTAAATCACCCACCCTCGTCTTGGCAGCGATGGTCTTCCCCATCCTGGCTAAGATTCTGTCATTGGACATCTTTGAGACCTAAAACGGAAAGAGTCAGAAAACGTGTCCCTAACGTTTTCCTCTCAATCCAAGCGAACCATCCATATTTGGCTAGCAACCTGCTTAGGTAATGGGACTTATTACCCATTAAGGCAGGTCACACACCAACTGATCGATTTGCTATTTGCAGGTGGCATCACTCGCCTCACAACTTGCTATTCATTCCCAATCAGTTGGTGATAAAACCCAACCAATCCCAATTGGTACACCTGATAGTTAATCACTATCAGATGCCCCTATTTCTTTGTCAGCTCCACCTGATGAGATCATATATTCATCCGTATCAATCCCTGACAGATATGACCAGGTGAATATCCAAAATCCCCCAAATGTAGTTACTTAGAAATTGGGCCAACTGATTTCCAATTCACTTCGCCTTAGGGAATTTTCTCCTAGCGATTCCAGGTAATCTAGCAGGCTGGGAATATGGGCAAAAATCCCAACACAACCCCTATTCTTTCTACTTCTACTCTACTGGGTATTAGCCACTATAAAGTAAAAATAAGGTTGGTGCAAGAGAGTTGTTTATTAGGAGGGAATGAATGACTATTTATACTTATTTCAGGGCTACTGCTCCCAAGTGCTCTTTAACTAATCAAATAATGGAAATCCCATAAGCATCTTGATCCCAAAACTCTATCAGATCATAAATTATTCATTAATACTTCATAGAGATTCCATCCAGATCTGCTCATCTGATCACCGACTTATCAATATTATATCAATCCATCCTCAGAATAGTTTGCTGGTTGATCATACATAAATTTGTAACTAAATAAGACTTTGAGCATCCTCAGCATGAGTCGCCGGTGCTCCAAATTTGTTGGCAGAACCATTTCAGATGATTCATAACAGATTCATCAGATTTCTTCTGGAAACTCCCACAACGATTTTCAGATGGCATTTCAGCAGCAAACGCAGCTTCCGCCAAACCTAAACTTGATTAAACATATAACATTAAATAGTATCGAACTAGGTGATTAGCCATCAATTACACCTGACTAACTGAAATCCTAATTCAGATACTACCAGGAGTATCATCTGGTTAAAGTCCCAACAGGGGTAAATGTGGACTTTGATCCAAGAACTCAGTATTCTATCCATATGTTTCAGCATGGGTGTTCTAGTAAACAAATCCAGGCTTTCTCTTTCATTTCTACTTAGAATATCCTTTATGACAAGGGGGTGTAATACCCTAAGAAAGAAAGTATAAGTCCCTATTACTTATTTGGCTATAAAATTTAAATTAGGAATTGTGTGTCTCTGAGAGGGTCATATCCATCGATCTCTAAAAAGATTTTGGGGCCATGACTACCAGAATTCCAAACTGAAGTGACAGGGACTTCCAGGTGCCAAGTGAGAAAGTCCAATGCTGTCCTGAGCTTCCATAATTTAGAGTGTGGTTCTGATCCAGAGCGATTTTTATCCATATTACTAGCTAGGAAGATATGATATTAACAGAAGATCCAGTATTGATTATGGCATTATTTTTCATTTTATGATTGACTACTTCTATTTGAGTGACTTTGGTACCAAAATGTGGGATTTAGTAAATTGGATTTTTGGAGGAAGAGGTCCCTAAAGGGCAAAGTAAGAAGAAGTGTTACTTTTATTTGAGACTAACGACTCTGGAACCTTCAATTCGTCAGGTTTGGCAAAAATATAGAATCAGCATGCATTGCAGCAGTAAATTTAGATTAAGCTTGACATTGTCAGCAGAAGGGCCTCGCTCCATAAATAGACTCCGCTTTTTCCGCCTCATCATCCTTTTTTTCAAGCAGGAGCTTTCTTCTGGGCCAAAATTTCATAATAAGAGCAGGGATCAAGACAGGTTTTAGATCTCTAGAATCGTTTAATTGCATGAATGTGAGGTTGGTTTCATTTAGGTGATGGTTGATGCACTTCAAGCTCTTGTAACTTCATTATAAAATCCTTGATATCAAGATAGACTTATAAATTTTATTGGCATTCTGGAAGTAGAGCATAAGATTGGTACTGTGCTGATACCTGAGAGGACGACGGCAATGGCGTCATCTAGGATAAAACAATCACAGGAGGCTAGATCTTGTGCTTTATAATAAAAACCATTAAACAGATTTGAGGTTGGTTTCCTCACAACTTGGCAGATTTGCATAAAAGCCTGTTTACAGTTAGAAAGGAAGAGGATAATATCAAATTCTCTAAAAAGTGCATCCTTTATAGCTGTCCAATTGGTAAAGATCTTAAAGTATGGCATTGATTTTCTGAGCTTTGCCATGCAGACAGGTTTGTATGTTGGCATATCTGACGATCCATAGCTAGTTCCATTTCACCTTCATACACAAAGAGATAGGACTGAATTGTTTCAGTCTCATCACGTTCTTCTCCTTAAATCTTGGATAAGTATACAATAGGTTTAGAGAGGATGTAAAACCCAGTGATGGATGCCGCTCAGATTTAGTAGGTTCTGTGATACCTATGTCAGTAAGGGGGATACCCTTATCAAATTGGCGGCGGAATTAATCCATGTCATCCTGAGGAGCGTTGTAACAGTTTTCAACATGTGTAAGTAGATTCTTGGTATCTAGAATTTGACTGAGCTTCTCAATCTCATTGGATTGAAGGGCCATTTAAGCGGAAAGAGTATTTTGTTTAACCTCAATAGCTTAGAGCAAAGTATTCATCCAATCAAGTTGGCAGTTCACTTTGGCCTGTGAGGCAATCAGGTTGGAGAAAAGCAGTCACATTAACATAATTATAGTACAAGGAGACAAATGTTAGATCCGCATAAAGATGATCCCTTCAATAGTCATCTCTGCTACTCAGGCCACCAGTAATAGTCATCACAGAAGAGATTTAATCAGGGCCTCATGGCTTTTATCAAACAAAGGTCAACAGGTGGAGAGGACCCAGGAGGACCTATGAGGACTGTCGCAATTCAAATATGTTTGGATGTTAAGCTTGGAACAGATAGGTCGGATTGGGAAGAATTTCCAAACATGATATGAGCTACAATATTTGAGTTCCTCGAGATGAGGCGATATTGGGATATAATGGGTTATTATTGGATCTTCTCTAAATAAGGTGATAAGGCGATGTTGACATTCAACAAATACAAATTAAATCGCCTCCAATTAGGGCGATAGAGAGCTAAAGAATAACAAGCCAAAATCAAGGAGAATTGGCGGAATAGAATAGTCCAAGCTATGAGAGTGGTATCATCTGAAGATGCTATATATAAGCAAGATGGGCAATTGAGAAGGGTAGGTTGTTAATAGTAGAGAGAGAGAAGAACAGCAAAAGGTCGCTGTATTTATAAAAAAAATAAAGAGTCGTTGTGGCGTTTGCTCCTATTTTTAGTATATTTATTAAGTGTGTCCAAAAGACTGATGATCCCCACATTGTCTGTCTGTTGTTCAGTGGGTTTGACCTGTGCAAACAATACAGCGGATCCTAATGATATCATCCGAAATTATAACAGTTGTGCTCACTACAGGGGCACATTGTTCAACCACTAAGTACTCTGAATCTCCAGTCGCCAGCTATGCCTTATACATCCTGTGTTGCTGGAAATCCTCAAGAAACACTGCACCAGCTGAGTGTGAGGAACTCAAAATCACCTTAAAAACAGTGCTCAAAAAAAGGATTAATTCTTCAATAATGGAATGCTAGCATGCACCAGCTTGATAGCACGCTTAGCCAAATGCAAATTTTGGGACAACAAAACAAGGAACTCGCTAACCAGTTGGATGACACTACCAAACTGGCTGCAGTGCGCAGAGTGGAAATTGACCAGTGTCTCTCAGTGTTCTCACTGGGAAGAGGATGAACAACAAGGGGGGCACCATATGAGGAAGAATATGACGCTAGTCGGAGCTATTACACCAAGAATTGTGTACTGTATATAAATATGAGTCAGAGCGCCAATTCCCTCAAGTAATGGCAGTGCTGCCCATGGCGGAAGGCCACACTCCCCCCAAAGCGGTGGACATTTCAACTTCCGCTGGTCCAGCTTCTCATTAGGAAACTGCTTTTGAATCCTAACCAATCTCTCAGTATGGACCAAAAAGCCATGGTTAGGATGAGGAGGTTAGTATTGAGAAATTACCTCCGTTTGATCAAAATGGGAATTTCCATGGATTCTAAATATGGTTTGAATTTTCAGCGGAAGGCGCATTCAATGGATGGAAGGCTAAACTGTTGATATCTGCCTTGGATGTTGGAAGTGCTGATCAAGTCACCTGTTACCTCCCAAGTAGCTCTGTTACCTATAGAGATGTAAAAGTTCAGTACTTGCCTGTTTGGAGGTATCTCAAAGATGTCACAGCAGAAAGCAGAATTCTTATTAATGTGATTCCACTGAAACAAGACTCGCCTGGAGTTTGCTGATCAGTTTATGATGGAAACTCATGTGCTTATTGGGGCAGGATACTTAGTGAAAGCTTATGTGTGCATTGCCATGACCTCCGCGGTGAAGCCATACCAAGAGCTTCACAATGTTATTTTGCCGCACTGGATGACAATGTTCCCCTGCCCAAAATTGTACAGTTTTTGCATCAATTATTACCTACTTTCCACCGCCAAATATGGAATGGAAAACTACTGCTCTACTGTACCCTCTTATTCAGGAGAATAATCTCATCAAACTCACGTTCCACCTAGCAACCCTCAACCTTACTAAAACTCTGCGCCTCATCATTGGCTGAATTATACTCAACAGTTTGATCATCATTTAGGGTCTAGTTACGAAAATTTTCAGAAATCTAGCTGCCAACCTGGACCTAGTTATGCCAAACATCAGCAACCATCTTACTTACCTGGACCTGATTATGCTGAAAAACCCCAATTTTTCTGATCTGGACCCTCTTTTATAAAAATCAAGGATCTGGCTCTTATGGAGTTAAGCTATTATGAATGCAGCCGCCCTGGTCACTTGGCAAAATTCTTCTATAACCTCAATGTGCAATATGTATCCAATGTCAATACTACCAGGGAAAATATGGAGCGGAGTAGAGACAGGACTATCTACCTCCACAATTCCAACCCAAAACGTCCCTGAGTCAATAGTAGTATATCCCGCAGAAGTCCCTCAGTATGATGACGAAATTTTATACCAGCAGCCAGTTGGAGGAGTGAACGTAGTGACAAGAGCTCAAGCCAAGGCCGCGGTGGACGAAGGATCCCTAGAACAACTGAAGCTGTATGCCTGTCAAATGCTTGATCAAGTTTCATCAGACAATCTGGAGTCTGCCAAGGATGCGCCAACACTGAAAGGAGTAAACTTTGCCCTTCTGGTAGATGCCATTGTCAAAGAAAATCCCAAAGTTGGTGAGGGGATAATGAGTTTATTGAAAAAAGAGATCCCGGAAATGTCCTCATATTAAACAGTCAATATTTTTATTATTCTAAGTATATGTACTGTGATATTTTTGTAGCAAAAAACAGAGTTTGTACTTTAATAGATACTGGTGCTCCAGTTAACATAGTATCCACTAAGTTGATGGCGAAGTTGACGTTAAAACTTGATGTGGACCATCAAATGGTGTATGGAACTGCTGGAGCAAAAAAGCATTATCTCTGTGGGAGCTTACAGTGCACTAACTCTACACTTTGGGTCCATTGTCATCGTAGCTACAGAGATTGTGCTATCAAACAAAAACTATGACTTGCTAATCAGAACTGCTTTCTGTGACATTTTGGGGCTGTCATTAATGTGCCGGAGAAGACCCTTGCCATTTTGGGACAGCGGATCACAATTTACTTCACCTCTAGTGGAGT
This sequence comes from Massospora cicadina, assembly GCA_022478985.1. Lineage (NCBI taxonomy): Eukaryota > Fungi > Entomophthoromycota > Entomophthoromycetes > Entomophthorales > Entomophthoraceae > Massospora > Massospora cicadina. Next base: position 42,706 of record JAKSZP010001841.1, on the reverse strand, counting down.
GTTGAAGAATATGGTGCACTTGAGCCATATCAATCTTGCATATAGTGTTAGGGTGATTCCAGTTCGTTATCATCAACTAAAAACAAGAATCAGCCCCTTCCCCATAAGATATATGAATAATAAGGGATACCTCTCCGAGCTTCAGGACCCAAATCTATTCCTTCTGGACATCAAGCCTTAGTTAACACTGAGTTAGAGGTGGAAGTGCCTGTTGGACTATATGGAGATGTTATTGGGCTCTATAGTTAAACAAGGTTTGAGCCTTATGTGGCTCCAGGGATACTTCCAGTCCATGGAGAGATTAAGGTTTTGTTAGCAAACCTCCAGAATGAGCCAATGCAAATCCGCTGACACCAAATAGTAGCGTATTTACATTTGACTCCAATAGAAGATGTTCTTAATATTCATTATTTGGGTTGTTGGACGAATTTTGTATTTCAGTCAAGGCACAAAGCATTATAATGATTGTGGTACTTTGGAGTAATTTAATAGGCTATTGGAAGAATAAAAAGACCAAGCAATAGCTTATTTCAGAAGTACAAGGAGATTTTTGCTGCTGTCAATTACAACTTAGGGTGTGCTTGGGGGGTGGTCCATCGAGTAGAAACAGGAGATCGTCACCCATAAGGTCTCAGATGATCCACCTATTGAGGGCGGCGGAAGACATTGTCACTGAGGAAATTGACAAGTTTCTGGAGCAAGGGATGCTCAAACTGTCCAAGAGTCCTTGGGCTTCACCTGTTCTATTTGTAAAAAAGAAGGATGAAACCAAACTTTGTAGTAATAGACTATGGAAGCTCAATAGTGTTACAAAAAAGGAATCATACCCCTTGCCAAGGAAAGACAATGCTTTGGATTGGTTAGGGGGAGTCCATTAATTTTCAGCAATGGACTTGATATTAGGTTACTGGTAAATCGAACTATCTGCAGCAGAACAGGAAAAATGTGCTGTAGTCACATCCAAAGGCATTTTTCAACTAACTTGGATGCCTCAAGGGCTGTGTAACGCCTGACTATGTTTCAGTGAGCCATGGACACTATTCTTGGTGATCTGAAGCTGCCATGCGTCATCATATACCTCAATGATAATAGTGTTTTCTCTTGAATCTTTTCAGGTCACCACGATCATTTAGAAGCTTTATTCCGCTGGCTTGCTGAGGCAAACATCAAAATTAAGCCTCCAAAATGTAAATTCTTCAAAATCAGTTGGAATACCTGGGGTTTATTAGAATCTATTTGGCTGAAACCACAGCAGGCTAATGTGGAGGCCATCCGTAAAATGACTACACCTAAAAGTAAATGTGACATACAGGTATTTTTGGGAATGGTCTGTTACTACCAGCAATTCATCCCTAAATTTAGCTGTATTGGGGGCCTCTATTTGAGCTGTTAAAAAAGATGCTTAGTTTGAATGGACGGAACGTCATCAATACACCTTTGATACACTTTGTCTATCATGATGTCATGGAAATGGCAGAAGAAGTTTAGACCAGCATGCCAGTCAGGATCCGTAAGCACCCAAAAAGCAAGCCAGAATGCCAGAGGCATTGTCGACCAAATGATGTTGTATGGAGCTGGACATTGCAAAATGATGAATTGTTGGTGTAGAGCAACAGTGAGTATAATCCTGAGGACAAACTAGATCAAAGTCGCCCAAGACCCTGGAGGCCTTACTGCAGGGTGCGGAGTCACAGAAATAGCTTCAATAATTTCATTGGTATACAGGGTTGGTTCAACTGGGGAGATAAGGAGGCAGATCCTTGCTTGTAGATGGTGGACGTAAGGCAACAAGATCCCAGTATACTGTTGTCAAAAGATCATGATAGCAGAGTTAAAGTGCCAGAAGTATCTGACCCTCTGAAACCAATCTATGACGGTGGGGCCATAGTGACCATGAGTACTTGTAGAGCCCATCCAGTATATGGACTGATGGGCCACCAGGGAAAAGCCATCGGGAATGTGGCCAGAAGAAAATCAACAAAATAAAAATTGATTGGTTTTTTTGGCAAAATATTATTTTAAAGGAAAAGGAAGAAAATCAACCAACAATCTTCTCAGTGCAAAGCAACTAATTAAATAGTGGTCGATTGATGTGGTGACAAGCCAGGATTGGGACCCTCAATTTCGACCTAACTGCGAATTTTTCAGGAATGGGTTTGATTAGTTCACTGGTAACTGACATCAAAGAATTTGGCGGTGGGCTGAGTCGCTGTCAGTTTTGACCTCAAATGTCCAAACTGAGGCTTACCTACATTCTGATGGTTGTGCAATGGCATTTGACCTGATGAGCAGTGGGAATCCCCCAAGGCCACCCCACATAGGGGCGGGCCCATTTGGTTGGGAATGGGTTCAGAACGCCCAACCCGCCCATGCTTGGTCGCTGGGCCATTCATTCAGTCAGTGGCGTTGCATTGGGTTAAATGTCCAATTTGCCAACAGGGAGTTTGAACATTCGTCAACGGTATCTGATGCTGCTACCTGCCTGTTGGGGATGATCCCCAACGATTTTGTGAGGGGGGGTGATTTTTTTGATCATTATGTTAACTTAATCAAAACCGTCTGGCATTCTGTCTGATAGATCAGTCTTTATCCCTTTTTGACCATTTGAAATCTGAACATTGAGCTGATTACCGCTCAAATTAGTTCAGATCAATTTTATTTTGGCAATCTTGGTGCATATTTCAATGATTTCTTATAGCAGTTCTGCTGAGGTGAGTGTTGGTACTGGGGACAGGATCCAAAGTGGAAGAGCTGTTACCCAGCTCTTGTCTACCATGTGAGTGATATCTCCCTGAATTACAAAGGGTACAGCCTTCCTCTTCGGTACCTTCTTGCTTTGGAATGAGAAAATGGCCTGATCAACGCCCAGAGGATGTTCCTCAGGACTTATATTACCCTTTTCTTTTTCCAAGGGAAGGACCCCACCACCAGGAAGCTTCATGAGAGCCACATTTTTGTGCGCTTTGGGTAACTTGATCATCATGATTGTTGCGACTTTTTTTTGCGGGGTGGGTGGGGAGCTTCGTGGTGGGATATATGGACCTCTTCAACCAGTTCCATACAGTTTGCACAATTGCGCGCCTTAATCCATCTGTGTTCATATGCTGGATACCCTATCCAGGCCACGAGGTATTGTATAGACCATTGGGATTTTTGGGATGCCAGGATATTCTCTACCTCGGCCTCTTCCCCATTTTTGACGATGATTGGTTCAAGTTCCATGAGGATCACACCCTTGAAGGGTGACAGCTGGGAAACATGGAAGATGGGGTGCTGTTTACAATGAGCAGGGAGCTTTAACCAGAACGCCCCATTACCCAAGACTTCCTCCACCAAATGGGGGCCTGAGCATTTACTAGCGAACTTATGGGAAGGGCTTGAATACTTAAATGACGGGTGTTGAGCATAACATAATAGTCATCATTAAATTGTGACCCGGGAGCCACTTGCAATCTGCAAACCGCATGTAGTCATCTATGGCTTTGGTGAGGTGTTCCTACAATAAGGATTGAGTTGACCTGATATGTTCAGCGTGGTCTGTGGCAGCTTGGACCTCAGGCCACAAGCAAGTCCAACTGAAAATGAAGGATTATAACCCAATGAAGCTTCATAGGGAGAAAACCCCATGGACGCGTGAGTCCCAATATTATAACCGAATTGAGTGAGAGGAAGATCATTGCCCATGTGTCTTGCACGGCTGCAGCATATCAACGTAGGTACTGTTCAAGGACTTGGTTAACTCGTTTGGTATGTCCCTTGGACTGGGGATGATATGCAATGGAGCAACAGGGAGATATTTTGCGGTCAATTGAGGTTCACTCCAAAACAGCTTGGTGAACTGTGAGCCACTGTCACTGATGATTTCCTGGGGGAGACTAAACATCGAAAACACATGGCATACAAAAAGGCGGGCAGTTTCTTCCAATGAATCGTGGAAATACAAGGTATAAAGAGGGAAAATTTTGTGAAGCAGTCCACCACCACCATCACCGCTGTGAACCCATTAGAGCTGGGAAGTTTGATAATAAAGTCCACGGACACCAATGTCCATGGACCCTCTGCCTGTTGTAAGGGTGTAAAAGACCATTTTTACCAGAGTGGTCTGACTTAGACCTGGCACAAGTAACATAATCGGTGATCTGGACTGGAACTTTTTAGTCAAAACCACCCAATTGTAGGTTCACTTGATCAAGCCAATGCATTTCTTGTTGCTGGGATTCTGACCATGGGGGATCGTGATGTGTGCGGAATACCTTAGTTTGGAAGGAAGAGGGAACCCAGATGTGAGACCAAAAATAGATGAGCCCCTCCTCCAAGGAGTATAGGGAGTGTTTATGACTCGGGTAGGCCAACTGCTCAACCAACTCCACACCCTCAGGGCAAGCCATTTGACTGGCTAAGACCAGAGCAACAAGTGGGCGTCAGGATCCATAGCAACAGATGAAATGACAGGGGAGAACAATTGACAGAATTTGGGTAGCAGAAAACATGGTAAGATCCACTTCCTCCAGGTCCGAGGAACAGTGGGTGAGGCTGCAGCTGAGAAAATTGGGAATTAAGTTGAGCGCACCTTTTACAAATTTATATTCGAAGTTAAAGCTGCACAGGTCCCAATAGGTTCAGGCTTGCCGATTCACCAATTTTTGGGGGTTACAAAAGTACAAAATTGCCTGGTGATCCGTGCGGACCATTGATTCATGTTGAGCACCCTGTAACAGGTACCTCCAATGAGTTAATGCCCATGCATTAGCTGCCAATTCCTTGTCACAAATGGCCTAAGACTGCTCCATGGAGGTAAACTTCCGGGAAAAATAGGTGACTGGATGTTCCAAGCCATTGTGCTCCTGGAGCATCACCACCCCCACTGCTACCAACGAGGCATCACATGCAACAATATATGGCTTGGTGGGATCAGCGTGCTTCAAAATGGGAGGGGACACAAACACCCCTTTAATTGATTTGAACGCCTGTTGGCATTTGGGCGTCCAGCAAAATGGTACTTTTTTCCCTGTGGGGGTGGACCAGGGCAGCCAGCTGGGAAAGTGCTGAGGAAAATTTTTTCAAGAAAATGATGGTTCCCAAGAAACTCTGTAGTTGTTTCTGTGTGGTAGGGGTTAGCCATTCTCGGATCACATCCAACAAATTGGAAGGGATGTGTAACTGTCTTTAAGGATGAGGTTCCCAAGGAAGGTAACCTCCTCCTTATAAAACTCACACTTGGAAGGCTTGACGAACAAGACTGCCTTATGCAAGGCGGCCACAACTGCTTCCAAGTCAGTACCGTGTTGTTTGGGAGTCAGGGAGTGAACCAGAATGTCATCAATGTATGCAACTGCACAGGTAAACCAGAGGTCACCTAGTACATTATCAATCATGCGTTGGAATGTAATGGGACATTCTTCAGCCCAAAGGGCATTACATGGAATTGGAAAATGCCGCGCTTCGTCCAGATCGCTGTTAACCATTCTTTCCCTTTCATTATCCAAATTTGGTTAAAAGCGTTCACCAGATCCAACCTTAAGAACACACAGGATTTAGTGATTTCCTGGCTGATAGTCTGCTCCAGAGGCAAGGGGTAGGGATCAGAAACTGTTACTTTGTTTAAGTGGCTGTAATCCACACAGGGACAGCGAGAACCATCCACTTTTTTGGCAAAGATGATAGGGGATGCGACGGGCGAGGTCTCCTTGAACAACCACCATTTTTTCAACATACTGTCCAACCAGGTGTTGAGCGTAATCTCTTCCTCTGCTGTATGGCGATACAACGGACAGTTGATATTAATTAACTCCATGGTCGTTTGAAATCCACATTCAAACCTAGTGTGAGGAGGCAGATGATCACCTTTTCTGAGTCAAAGATAGATTGATAGTGCATTAAGCTCTCAGGAAAATTGGCTAGTATGCCCGCAGAAGTGATGAGGGAAGTGATAGAACTGCGGCCTTATGTTTTTTTAAGAGTTTCAATCAGAGGGAATTGATCCTCCAGTTGATCATTGGTAAATGACAACATATTAGACTCCAAGTGAATCTTGACATATTGTTGGCGCCACCATCCCACACCTAATATAACTGGATACACCAAGTTTGGCATAGCAGAAAAATGATCACAGAAGCTAAAATGGTGAATTGAAGATGGTGCTGGCCAAAGGACGACATATGAGGTCTGGGAGGCAAATAAGGCCACCATCACCGAGGGACCGCATCCATTTCCAGTTCTAATTGTTGGGCCAACTTGACACTCATGAAGTTCACTGTGGCTCTGGTATCCACTAGGGCCTCAAAAGAGACAAGATCTGAGCTAATACTAATTTTCATAGGCAATAGGAAATAAGAAAAGTTTTGGTTACTGAAAGATTCGATTAACTCCGTTGCAACTGAAGAAATAACTGGCAAATTGGGGGTAAGTTTGGGGCTTTTGCAGGAGAAAGTTTGGAAGTATGAGGGTGGGGGAGCCGACTTCCTCCATCTGGGCTTTCACAGATTCATTTATAGCTGACTCTATGTCAGCCAACTTGGGCACAGATTTGGGGCAGGATCAGCAAACAGGTCTACCGCTGGCTCAAAGGTAACCACTTTGTCCGCATCTTCATTGGGTAATCCTATCATAAAATTTCCCTTCTGATAATGGGAAACATGGAGGGGGAAGGCATTAATAGTGGTCGCGGTGGCACAAATTTGATCTACTGTTCCTTGGATGGTGGACCAGACCTCGTGATGAGCAGAAACTGAATCCAAGCATGATCTAAAGACTTCCTGAAGAATAGCAATAGAGAGACCCAAGGCAGGAGCCAGTTTATGGAAAGTATAAATCAAAGAAACCAGGCTAGGGGCTTCGGCCATGGCATAGAACAATCTGAGTAGGTGGTATGATTGTGACACAAGGGGTATCAAGGCAGCTGACATGACAGCCATCAGTGGAGTGGGGTCTCCTGTTTCAAGAGGAAGAGCGCAGAAGGCCACTAACCCAGCGGCGGGCATCCCCTTCCACAGCGTCCAACAACTCGAGCCCTTGCTGGGGATGAGATAATGTGGAAGCATTATCAAGCGCAATTGCTGTATGCATTTGCACCTCAGTGAGGACGTCAAGAGCTTGATTGGCTATCTCCCAGGAAGGAACACTTGAGATTCCTTCTGGGCTAGTGGGAGGAGGAGCAGCAATCCTCGAAGCTTGGGCGGTCTGAAGAAGATTCTCCAAGGTAGAGCGGATACTATTCCCAAAATTGGTAAGTGACCAAATGAACAACAAACAGCAGGCTACTGATTGCACATTTATTTGGTAAAGGGTAACCAATGCAGCGCCCACCTCAAAGAGCAGGGCAGAAGTGGCTGGAAACAATGGTTGGTCAGTTATGTCATGGAATCGGCAGAAGAAGTTTAGACTGGCCTGCCAGTTGGGATGCGTAAGTACCCAAAAAGCAAGCCAGAATGTCAGAGGCATTGCCAACTTAATGACGTTGTATGGAGCTGGACATTACAAAATGATGAATTGTTGTTGTAGAACAACAGTGAGTATGATCCTGATGATGAACCACAATGAGCCCATCCCAGACCCAGGGGGTCTTGCTGAAGGGGGCGGAATTACAGAAATAGTTTTAATAAGTTCATCAGCATATGGGGTTGGTTTGACTGTGGAGACAAGGAGGCGGATCCTTGCTTGTAGATGGTGGACGTAAGGCCACAAGAACCAGTATAATATTGTCAGAAGTTCATGATAGCAGGTTTAAAGTGCCAGAAATATTTGAATCGCTGAATACAATCTATGATGGTGGGGGCCATACTGACCATGAGTACTGGTAGAGCCCATCTGGTGTATGGATGGACGGACCACCAGGGAAAAGCCATCGGGTTGCGGCCAGAAGAAAATAAATAAAATAAAAATTAATTGGTTTTTTGGCAAAATTTTATTGTAAAGGAAAAGGAAGAAAAAGAACCAACGATTTTCTCAGTGCAATGAAACTTATTAAATAGTGGTTGATTGGTGGGGTGACAAGCTAGGATTGGGACACTCAATTTTGGCTTACCAGCAAATTATTTGGGAATGGGGCGGATTAGTTCACTGGGATCTGACACTGAAGAATTTGACGGCAGGATGAGTTGCTGTTGGTTCAACCTCAAATGTCTAAACTGAGGCTCGCCTACGTTTCTGACAGTTGGTGCAATGGCATTTGTCCTGACGAGCAGCAGGAATCCCCCAAGGCCACCCCAAGTAGGGGCGGGCCCATTTGGTTGGGAATGGGTTTGGAACGCCCAACCCTCCCGTGCTTGGTCACTGAGCCATTCGTTTGCTCAGTGGTGTTGCATTGGATGCTATGCCCAATTTTACAACTGGGATTGAACCCTTGTCGATGGTATCTGATGCTGTTACCTTCCTGTTGGGGATGATCCCTAATGATTTTGCGAGGAGGGTAATTTTTTTAATCATCATGATAACTGAATTAAATCCATTAATCATTACCTCAAATAGATCAGTCTTCATCCCTTTTTGACCATTTGAAATCTGAACATTGGGCTAGTTCACACTTATTTCATTCTGATTGATTTAATTTCAGTGATCTTGGCGCAGATTTCACTGATTCCCTGTAGCAGTTCTGCTGAGGTGAGTGTGGGTACTGGGGGCAGGATTTGAAGTGGAAGAGTTGTTACCAAGCACTCGTCTACACATGTGCGAGATCGCCCTGAGTAATGAGGGGTACAGCCATCCTCTTTGATACCTTATTGCTTAGGATCGGATTAATGGCCTGATCAACACCCAGAGGTGTTCTCCAGGACTTACACATGATCATTGCACCAGTGTTATGCTATCTGAACCTTGATACTGAGTTCAGCGCTCAGATGGATGCGTCCTTTTCTACTATTGGAGTGGTACTTTCTTAGAAAGATGACTAGGGAGAGGAGCATCCCGTAGTATACTGCTGTTAAAGTATGAACTTCCATGATCATGATTATAGTGTGACTGAGTGATAGTGCTTAGTGGTTATCTATGCATATAAGCAATTTAGTGTTACTCTCATGGGGTAAAGTTTAAAGTTGTAACGGATCACGCGCCATTATGTTGGGTGAAGAACCTCAAGGAGCCTTAAGGGCGTTTAGCTCAATGGGCTCTTAAGCTGCAGGCTTATGGCTTCAAGATCCATTACCTCCAAGGAGTAAAGCATCAGAACGCTGACTGTTTACCCTGATTGCCAACTGTTACCATGATGGTGGATCTCAGTGATGTGATGTATGATAAGATCTTCAGTGTAAAATTTGGTGATGAACCTCCCCAAGTGATTAAAACATAAAATGTGATGCAAACAAATACCTTCAAATGGAATGGGGAACTGTACAAGCAGATCGGCGATTCAATGGTAAATTTTCTGTGACCCTCAGCACAGCTGGGAATTATTATGAGCACCCACAAGGCAGTCAGACATGGTGGGGTGTGAAAAACAATGGAGTTGTTGCGCCCTCAGTACTATTGGTAAAGCCTGAGCTTTGATGTGCTCAAAACTATTTCCTGTTGCCATAAGTGCCAAGTGGAGAAGCAATCCACTGTACGACGTCATATCAGTTATTAAAACCACATTTCATTTGGCACAGGGTTTCCCTTGATGCCATTGATCCCTTGCCAGCAGGAGCTAACTGGTGTAAGTACATTCTGTTGGCTATTGACCACTTGACCCGGTGGTTTGAATTGTGAGCAATACAGGATTTGGGGGCGGTCACAGTGGCCAAGTTCATAATGGAATGCATTATTCAGTGACATGGCTGCCCTCAGTTCATTATCACTGATAATGGAACCAACTTTGCCTTGCACATCCTCCCAAAATGAATGAGCTTATAGATATTCGTGGGGTTTGATTACTTCATATTGCCCTGAGTCTAATGGAATGGTCAAACGGGTGAACGTGACTTTGGTGATCATACTACAAAAATTAGTAGCATATTGAGCTTCTGATTGGAGCTCCCTCCTTTCCGCTGCCATATTTGCCTATAACAGTAGTTACCATTCCGCCATGGGGAAGAGCCCCTTCCAACTAATATATGGCCGGCACCTGGCTCTTCCAGCATTACTTTATTTGTGTGTAGAAGACACCAGTAGCTTTGAAACCGCAGAAGAAGCAAACGAAGCAGTGAAGGTCATAGTGGTACTCAATCTTCCCAAAGGACAGCAATTGGTTCCAACCAAACGCACCTGTTGGACTGAATCCGAGGATCTTTTCATAATTTTTGACTCTTCCCAACCACACTGGCGCAACACAGTAGTCAAATTCATCTCTGAGAAGTCTTGGAAGCCTATGGAGAATTATACAATTAATATAACGCTTCAAGATGATGCCAACCCTAAGCATGGGGAAGGCAATAGCAATAATTTTGCCAAACCAGGATGTAGTATAAGATATTACAAAAATCCCCCACATCGCATCCTTCACAATTGATGAAAAAAATATTAGCTGTTCTGCGCAACAGTGGAAAGCGCACCCCCATTTGCAACCACTACTAGGCCTTTGGGCACAAGATTCATGCTTGCCCCATAAAAGAAGGCCTGAGATAATTGAAATTCTGTGAGGAGGAAATGGGCGAAGATGACTCAGAAATGCCAAAGTTACAGACACAACACAAGCCTTCAACTGAAGAGAACACGGGCAATATAAAATTATTGACCCCATTTCCCCAAAAAATGAAAAATGGCCAAACAAGCTCGCAAGCTGGCCGCGGCCAAGGCAAAGACCTTGGCGGAATCAACATCTCACCAGAGCAGATCCAGGAATACATGGAGGAATTTAAGTCCAAGAATCAATCAGATCCCGCGGAAAACCATACACCCAATTTGACCAGCTTGAATTTGGTGGAACCCAATTTGGAAATGAATGCAGCAAAATTGGGGTTCAGTGCATACCAAGAAATTGCAGAACTTAACCCAATCGGGAAGGAAAATCAACAATGGAATGCGCAAGAAAACAATATGGGAAATAAAAATTCACAAGTGCACCACAATAACATTTTGAAAATTATCAAAGAAGAGAGGAGCGAAAATTGCGGCGATGAAAGGAGCAGAATACACCCCAACTCCTACTCATGACTATGCTCTCCACAGCAGAGGTGCAGTGGAGAGCAATGTGAGTGAGGGAGCAGGGCGGAGAGGCCCTGCTAACTGCTCCTGAGGTGCATCGGGCATCTCAGTAGAGATAGGGACGCTGAATATAGCAGGACTCAAGGCCTTAACATCCCGGGCCAAGAAGTTGAGTCTACTACAAAACCCACCTGTGTATCCTGGCGGTGCAGGAAACCCACTGTCCACAGGGATAGGAGGAGGCATGGGAAGAAATGCTCCTCCCAACAATATCGTTTTGGTCGCTTCACTGTGGGGTGATAGTATGCGCGAACCAAAACATTAAATTTTTTAACAAAATTTTTTTCTGAATGGCTGCATACTCACCATAACCTTTTCATGGCACACCCAAGTGCACACAATAGCCAGTGTGTACGCTCCAAATGGTGCGCATGACCAAAGAGGAATTCTCACAGCTTTAACACAACTTAATCTACCAGCAAATACCTTCATAATGGGAGACATGAACTGCTGGATTAACCCAGAGATGGGCTGATGGCCATACACAATGGAGATACCACAAGGGCAAGTGGAACTCCGAGTACTAAAGGCCACCTTAGGACTATATGATACACTTTCAAAAAGGCAACCATTGCTACAAAACATGACACGCCCACATGTACAAAATGGTACACTTGTCTCTACGTCAAGGATAGACCTAATACTCACACCAATAATTTTCTGTCACCAAATCCAAAAATTTAAAACTATAAAAATCGAATTCTCTGACCATCGGCTTGTTTTTTTAGTACTAGATGGTCCCAAACCATCGGCTTGTTTTGGTGTCTTACAAATTGGTGGAACCTAGTACCCAAGCACCCAGATGGTGCAGAATACGCCCAGAAAGTTTAGCTGACTCAGAATTTCAATCCTAGATGGAGGAAATATCCTCAACCGGGGATTTTCGAAGCACCTTTTTGCTCAGACCCACTAACCACCTGGGAAAACTTCAAAAATTAACAACCCAACAAATTAAACATACATCGTCAAGAAGACACAGGGCAGTTTCAGCCACTATCAAACACACATTGGCTGAAATTGAATATCTAGAAAACAATGTACCAAAAACAGGATATAGCCATGGATGGGGTTGCAAATAGTCTGAGGTTTCTGCTCGGCTAAAAACCCTGATCTGCAAACACCTACACTGAGTCGGAGTCCAATATAAAGGCAAAAACATAAGTGATGGAGAAACTTGTTCAAGCTATTTTTCTGCCAATTCTACCCTAGGAAAAATATGATAGCTTGCACACAGGTCTAACGACTGGAAAAATCCATAGCAGAAACAACCAAAGAATTTGTGACTGAAGTGCACAGGTTTTATATATATTGTATAAATCTGAGCCAGTCAAACCAGAAAATATCAAAAAATTTCTTAGAAGCGCACATATTGACACCGCGGCCCAAAATCACAATTTAATCAACCTAATATTGCGCGAGAAATTAAGGGAACTAGTACGCGGTGCACCAAGAGGGAAATGCCCTGGACCTGATGGGATTCCCTATGAATTTTACATAAAATATTGTACTAACATCTCTAATATTCTTCTAGTTTCAACGAACAAATGTATTATGAAAACATGCCTCCTATCTGGAGGCAAAGAAGCTTACATTGTCACTTTATTCAAAAAAGGAGATAAGCTAAACCTATCCAACTGGCGCCCAATGTCCCTAACCAGCACAGATACAAAAATTTCACATAAATTATGGCTAAACGACTAGGAGAAATTGCAACTGATGCGATATCCCCATCACAATATGGATTTATCCCAAGAAGATCCATATGGGATAACATCCACACAGTTGCAAATGTCTGCCAGTCCAAAACCTCTGGAGCCCTTGTCTTTTTAAAACACAAAAGGCATATAACAGGGTGAACTGGATCTATCTTAGGGCCTGCCTTCAAAAATTAAAGCTTCCACTTAGATTTTAAACTGGGTAATGTTGTTTACAGAGTCTGCAACCATGGCTGAGCGGGGAGCAGGCTTCTTAAACAACCTAGTTATCCCACAGAGAGGACTAAAACAAGGAGACCCCTTAAGCCCTCTACTCTACAACTTTATCCTAGACCCCCTAATCCGAGATACAAACACATTTCTCAAGGGAATCCACGTCAAGGGCCAACCACCAGTCAAAATGATGGCCTTTGCTGATGATTGTGTGGTGGGCATATCCAACAATCAGAACGATTGCAGAATTGAGAAAACAATATAAGAATATTCAACTATAATTAACGCATCACTTAACACTGAAAAAACAGAAATTATACTCCTGGGAAAATACCAGACCCATTGGGCGCCATCTACCCAAGGCCAACAAGAGAATACAACATCAAGACTCCTGACCAGACATAGGAGGCGTAAACTAGCAACGACCTCACTGAAACTTCCATTCATCACCAAGCCAACAGCGGGCCCAGTTCGTCACTTGGGAGTATGGTTGGAAGCAGGGGGTTACACTAACTCCATGATGCAAAACCAATTATTGGACATAATAACAAAACGCATTGCCTCCTTACACAGACATCAAACAGGTCTAACAGGAAGGGTTACGGTAGCCAACTCTATGATTTTATCAATCATATGGTTCATGGCCCATGCAATCTCTTTCTCACCAACCTTTTTCAACACAGTCCATGCCCTATTACAAGGATTATGGTCCAACCATAACCCTCCTGTACGCCTCGAAACCCTATTTAGATCTAGAAGGAATGGAGGCATGGGACTTACTGATTACGTAGAGAAAGCAACCCATATACTGTGATCCTGGATAGCTCAGGTGACTAGCCCAGATCTTCCAGATTCACACTGGGCCAGAACAGCAAGATATAACTTCACAGGTGCACTACAATTAAGAAACCCAGAACACCAGAACACATTAATCAAGTATCTGGCATCCCATCCTACAGCTGCAGGACCACATGGCACTCTGACACATTTCAAATAAATACTCCTAGCCATGAGAAGAAAGACATGGTGGATTCACATAAATGAACAAATCATTCACCGAGGACGACCAAGACTAACTCACAGATAGGAGATCAATGATCAAATATTCATAGACAATATAATAAAGCAAAAGCCCAAATACCATAGCCAGAATAGATTACCTGGACCATATTGACATACCCTACAACCTGAGACCCAAAGAAGAGTATGGAGATACAAACATCACCATCTACTCCAACCCAGGATAAGAGCACATGTATGGAGGTGCATGAGAAGAGAATACCAAAAAGCTGAATGGTCAAACGCCATTCACACCTCATGTGCAATATGTGGTCAGTATGGAAGCCTAGCCCACCGCTTAGAACAATGCTCAACATCAGCGGCGATATGGAAAGAGGCCATGCGTCCTTTCCTCCAAGAGAATGAACATCCATTCAGCCTAAAAAGGAACATGTTTGCTATAAGCATGGACTCTCCAATACACTCATCTCTCAGGGCGCTAATAGTAGCAATAGCACTATGGACGATACATACAATGGTACTGGAATTGTTCACAGGAGCAGTGCCAACAATACAAGAAGCCATTCATCGCTTCCATAGCCATACATTGGAACACTTACAAGCATAGCTGTTTGGACATATGACCCCCCATAACAGAAGAACAATCAACAAATGGTTTCCCATATGGTTCCTAAAAGTTGATTTTTTCCTTCACACATGCTGCATCCAAGAATAAGCCAGCATAACTCCCTTCCCTACCGTCCAAATCTTGGTGATCCTGGAGACAACAAGAGGGGCCTTGAACCCTCTGAGGTGTCTTTATTTTATCGAATTTCATTAGATTTCTCACTATATTGGAAGTGCTTGTCACCTGGTCAACCTTTCCCAAAAATAAAGAAGACACTAGCAGAATTGAACCCCACCGCTATTTGACTAACCTTGCAAACAGTCTGATTAAATTGCAAGCTGAATAATATTCCTTCAGCTTAGCCAAGAAGATCAAGAATCAGGTTGCTGATCAGGCATGTCATAGCATGTTGGTGCAGTTCAAAGAGGGCAATATGGTTCTCTTCCATGATCAACATGGGTTCAGGCAGAAACAAAAGATGGCCAGTATTTGGATTGGTCCATTCAAAGTTATAGAGAAAACTGGGGTCAACACTTATACCATCTAGGACCTCAAAAGTGGTCATATCATTAAAAGAGCACACACAAATTTCCTCCAACCATATAAGCAATAAAAGCCTTATCATCCAGTCAAGAAGAGGGTAATATTATGTTTCAGATATGACTGGACAATAAGCTTAGAACAGCTAGGGCAGGTTACAAAGAATCCGCCAAACATAATATCAGTTACAATTATATGAGTGCCTTGAGATGAGGCGATATAGGGATACAATGGTTTATTATTGGATCACCTCTAAATAAGGTGATAAGGCGATGTTGACATTTGATAAATACAATTTAAATCGCCTCCAATTAGGGCGATAGAAAGCTAAACAATAACAAGCCAAAATTAAGGAGAATCGGCAGAATAGAATAGTACAAGCTATGAGAGTAGTATCATCTGAAGCCGCTATATATAAGCAAGATGTGCGTTTGAGAAGGGTAGAATGTTAATAGTAGAGAGAGCGGAACAGCAATATGTTGTTGTATTGTGTAAAATAATTAAGAGTCGTTGGGACGATTGCTCACATTTTAGTATATTTTCAGATGTGTCTGAAGGACTGGAAATTTCCATATTGTCTGTTCGTTGTTCAGTGGATTTGACCTGTGCAAACAATATGGCGGACCTAATGGTATCATATATGATTACAACAATGACCTTCTTTCCTGGGGGACTTTGTTCTCCTTCCCTCCCACTAGGTCCAGTATCGCCTGGAGTCTTTTTTATAAAATAACATCTTAGATTGGCGGCATAGCTGTTCATTTGGCTAACTGCTGAATCTGGGTGGCTAAGGCGGAAATTCAGGAATCAGTGGTTTGGCGATTCTCAGAGATCAAATTAATGAGATTAGAAAAAGTGCTTTCCACTAGCTGGCCCATTCGTTCGCTGCATTTATTGTTCACTGAGAAAATTCACCTTGCAACCATTGGATAACTCCAGTGTTGATCTGGGCCAAATGACGTTGAATTTCTTTGATCTCTCAGCAATTATAAAAATGGCCTCACAATTGTCTTGGCCAAAAAATGACGAGGCTTTATACAATTTAGAAGCTGGGCATGGATTTGATGAGACAGTCCAAGTTGTCATGAATCTCCAGGTGGTTTTTCCCAAGAAATTACATTTGATGGTGTAAAGCAAGTTGGACGAACAACAATAAATAGGTTTCTGTCAAGGCTCACCTACTTTATTGCTAGAAAGTTCAGTTAAAGAATATATATGAGTCAGGCTGCTAGAAATTAGTGCGAAATAGCTAAGGGTGGTTCTCCCACAAGGAGTAATAGTTTCAGACATAACGCTGAGATAGTGTTGATGCATTGACAGCCTAAATTTAGTAAAGTGAGTCATCTGGAGCTAAAGTAAGGTTCATAGTCGCGTTGAATTCAATCTCGCAGGTATAAGGTAAAGGCATATCTTGGTTATCTGTAAGGAACCATCAGGTCAAACTTTGGTTCTCCTACATATTGGTAGGGTCATTGTCACTGAAATTGTTCATTTAAAAGATAGGTTTCTATTAGGTAGCCTCCGAAGGACCTGCAGAATGCAAAAGTTTCAGTTTTAGTTGTTTTCTTTGAAGGTTATGTCCTTTAAAGTCTACTTAATTATTAATCAAGTGTAGCTCCAACAGGACCTTTTAGGGGTTATGCGCCCCTAATGCAGTCTCTCAATGGGATATTTCAATGAGCAATCTCTATTTGCTTCAAACAGGCAGGAGTACTTATAAGTACAGGCAAAAATCTCTAGTGATAAAAACTAGGCAGAATGAAGTTATCTATATTGATCAAAATTACTGGGTATTTATAGTGACCTGAGATTTAGCATCACTAATAATAGACCTTGCAAGAGAATTGGGAACGAGTGGGTATGAATATATCCTGAGTGTCATGACAGAATGTAAAGGCTTTTAGTGTACTCAGTCCCTCTTTATCGTGGTGGCTTTTTCTGATAACCTCTAAAAGGAAAGATCTTTGCCAAGGGAATAAGCGCCTTTTATGGTAAATCTACGGATTCAGGAAGGTTTGGGATCCAAAACGCTATTTCAGAAGCTCATTTTTTTATCAATTTTAATATCTCTTGAATTGGCATAGCTTCATTGGTCTGTTGCAAATCAATTCTCATTCAAACCTCATTAATCTTGAATATTCTCATTATATTATACAGATGGTCATTCATACTTTGCTTTGAAAGGATTAGCACAATGTGGTGTTTTTGGAGCGATGACCCTGATACACTTAATGGTGTCTGCTATTCCCATCCAATTTGGTAGAATAAGCCTCAATGCCCGCCTTGACCCATGTGGACATCTGATTTACCAGTTATTTTAAAGGCCACGCATATTATCTTTTCTTCTCTTTAAGACTCATGAGTGACTGCTTTTTAGTTGAGCAACTTTGTTAGCTGTACTTCCTTGGTGGCAAGATTCAGCGATGTATAGCCCAAGGATGCACAAGGCTTACATGAAGTGGATACTTCACTCTAATATAGAACTGATGTGGTCTTTTAGCAGAAGTAGGTTTCCTCCTCTATTCTGACAGTTCTTTTACTAGTCATCATCAGATAGCTGCACCACGCGTAATTTCAGCTTTTCAGGGCTCTTTTTGACTGTTGTGGCCCTATTGAGTTGAAACTGTGGCATATCACTTTGGTGGCAACACTTTGCATCTCATCAAACATGTTTCAATATTAGGTAACTTAGGCTGTTCATGCTGGATACAGTGAGGCTATTCTGAGCTTTGGTGGAGACACATCAAATTTTAATCTTATTTTAAGACCAAAATAATGCGACAATTTGTTTCTTGTGGCTGACCATCTTGAAGAGTAAAATTCCCTTTGTAGGAGTGGTATCTTTTCATAGTAAAGCTTGGGGTACAGTTAATGATTAAGTCAATGCAAATATGTGTTAACTTTAAATAAAGTACAGCTCTTAATAACATATATCTTTATTGAACCATTCAGAAAATTCTGGTGAGTTTCACAGTTCCTGAAGCTGATAGTCAGAAGTTTAACCTTTCATTAGCCATCATAATTTCAGTTTCAAAAGTTCTAACAAAGCCTTTTTGGCTTCCTGGTAGGATACTGGCCCATGCTGTGTTTGGCAACTGACATATTCCGCTTTCAGCATTAAATGCAGAGATTAAAAGAACGCCTTTTGCTTATCCAACTCCCTTCCATGGAGAGTTTAAATTACATAAATTCCAACTATATTATCATCTTGTTAAAAAGGGTCAGTCAATGCAAAGCAGTTGATCACCTTTTATTTCAGGTAGTTTCAGTTTTTATAAGTCCTCCTCTGGCTCATGGCAGGCTAGTACGGGGTCTTAGAGCTATTAGAGCATCTTGGTGTAACTTAAACTGACGTCACCAGAAGATTAGCTTTAAGGCGAATAATAGTTAACCACCAAAAAGGGTGATCCTTAACTACAGAATTTTCGCCAGTGGTGTAACCCAGTTTTTTCTGTTAAGAAGTAGAAGACTTCACAGAGGATAACTATCCTATTATTTACTCCATATGCGTTGTAGCATTTTCTAGTATGCTTCATAACTTGTTGATCAATTTTTGGTGTTAAGTTAATAGTTCTTCTTGGCTTTTTTTCTCGTTGTCCAAATAACTTTTAGACTAAGAGCCTTATAAACTTAGTCATGGAGAAAATCAGTAAGTTAAATTAGTTACCAATTTAGGCTTTACAAAAGAATTATTTTCTTCTGTCCTCATTGCCTGGTAATTTCCAGTCAAGAAAACTTTGGTGTTATAGCTGTTCTCATTTAAGACTTCTCTTGAGAATTGTTCTTCTCTGCTAGTTCTCCACGGAGTTGGTTATGATAATTGGCAACAATCTCATAAGTTTGGCAAGACAATGTGAAATGAGATGAAGTTCTGTCCCGCTGGATTTCAAGAGGCAATGGCTAAGATTGGGTTAGCTTACCTCATATCAAGTTAGTCATATTAGGATTAAAGATTGTATCACTGGCCCCTGTAGTTACAGCCTCTGTAAAAATTGTATATAGATTATCAAGGCTTAAATACCACTATTTCAATAGATGGTGATTTATAGTTTGCTTATCTTTGAGAACGTAATTGTTGGAAATAACATGGTAAATGATAATCTATTCTGTAAATGTAAGTGTTGCACAATCCATATAGTTTTATGAATATCGTCTTATTTTTTTACTTCTCATCAGCTTTGTTACTGAAAAAAACTTTTACCACAATTATCACTCCCTCGCCTGTCCTCAAATTGGCATTAAAATTACTTGTTGCCCCAGAGCAATTGTTACCTTGGGGCTGTACTTAGGCTACCTATCCAATCGTCATCTTGGCAGTAGGTCATAATTGAAAATATTATTTTTGCTATAAATTTTTGCACACTTCTCTAATTAGAATTTTTCATGAGAATATAAACATATTTAAAATCATCATGAAAACACCAAGAATAATATTATTTTTTATTTTTAGCCATTTAACTGTAGATCTTACAATTAAGCAAGCCATGGTCAAATTGGTTAAACAATAGCATACTAACTCGCCATCATTATGGAATGAATTATCTGTATCTTGTCAACTTGGCAGGTATTGAAAATTAAATCATATAATCATAAAATTGGGCCATCTCACTCTTGTGGCGACAGTGTTTATCTTGGGTCTGGCTGACATACTAGGGGCTTGTTGTTTAGTAAACAAAATTTTCTGACAATTAGATGCTTAAAATCTACAGCCCTGAAGCTTCAAAAAGCAACGAGAATTTTTAAACTTTAATAAAATTCACATTAGATGGCACTATATGCATCAAAACATAGAAAAGAAAATTTAATGTTTGTTTTTACTTTAAGCCATGAATTATTTCTTGGCTCAATGTTCAAGATAACAGAAAATTCAGTATAAAAAGCACTTTTAGAATTAAAAAAAAAGTTGTAAAACATGTGATGCATTAAGAATTTTGTATAATCATCCATATATAATTTTTAATGCAAAAGTTATACTTAAAAAGGAAGCTAGATAAACAAATTCATCTGATCTTAAAATCATCTGAAAGTCACTTAGCATACTATTTTTAGATCTTGGCGGTAGCAAAATTTCTGAAGATATTCTTCTTTACCACTTAGACATATCCAGCGGTTTTTAACACACCATTAATGTTGGCCTCAGAGCATTAACTCCTAGGATTATATGAATTCAAAACAATCTCTTTGAGTGACATTCATCCTAAGCCATATATATTAAATCATTGCTGTTACTAAATGATGGGAAAGGTAAGATTTATAATCTTTATAAATCTATTTTTAATTAGCTAAAAATAAGTGTCGCGTGGTCCACTTTTTTACTTATACTTATTATATAACTTTTACTAATATGTAAATATAGATACCTATGCTTATATTAAGATGAGAGTGAGAATTTGTATGGATAAGTTTAGAGCTTTATATCTAATTAAAGGATTCTCAAGTTTTTACTTAATAGTCTATATACCTTTTTTGGTATCTTCCAATTTTTTTAATTTAAAACTTAAATTTTAAATTTTAAATTTATTGTGGGGAAGGCTGACCATGGGATGGACACTTTCGAATATGACTCAGATGAGACAAAACTTAGTACCAGGGGAGGCACCCCAGAGAAAGATGCTATCTCTTGTTGCCAGCGGGAACGCCACTTATGGGAAGGGGAGGGAACGTGTGTAGGGGACGTAGCCACTATTGAGCATGTGTGGAGGAAGGGATCTGATTTGATGAACCAGACTGGGAACCAGGAGGAGACCAGTTGTCAGCGACGCGGTGGGAGATCCAAACATCCACGCTTGAAAAGTGATCCACCAAATGAGACTGGAATCTGTGGACAGCTTCAGGGAGGGTAAGGATGGATCCAGCGATGGCATCCAAGACAATCGTGCGGATGGTCCACATGGTGATTGCAACCACCAGAGCACGGAGGGAGGGTGGGAGGGGGAGGCCATTGATGAAGCAAACATATCTCTTGACAGACTGAAGGGATGTGTTTGATCCTGGCCTAGCAGACGTTGGACTTCGCGCCATATTACTTTAGAGGTGGGGCACTTCTCCAGGCGGTGAAACAGCGTTCCATACTGGCCACACATGACACAGGATGAGTGTAAAGCATTAGAGCGCTCAGCTGTATGATACACCCGCCTCAGGCAGCGCCACACATGGGAGCAGACTTGAGGCTGCAACAGAGGATGGTGTGCATATTTCCAGATAGTCTTTTGGGTCTCAGTGGAATAAAGGATGTCCATCATGTCCAGGTAGTCCACCCTGGATAGGACTTGGGGTTGAATGGGGATCACGCCATCATGGATGGGTAGCCCCTGTACCGCTTGTGTGAACTGAGGAAGGGCGGCCTCTTTGGGTTGTATGTCCACTAATACAAATTCTCCACTCTGCGCTTCGCATGGAGAATTTTTTTAATTTATTATTACTCAAATATATAAGTGTTCTTTTAAAATCGAGAACCTGTAGTAAGACCAATTTATTTCTTAATGATAGCAAACTTAGCTTTTGTATAAATAATATTTTTATAGTAAACTAGCTTATTACTATTTTGTCTTCATTATCTTATTTATTTGAGATGGAAAACATGAAATAAGATTGCACTTGCTGACGAGACAAATTCTAAATAATGATTATGAGGAAATTAGGATAATCTTATTAAACCTCTATGCGTGGTGTTCTGATAGGCCAGAAAAACTATTGTCTTTCTTACTAGTTGATATATTGTTTCATGGCATTAGTGTTCAAGGCAACACAGTAATAAATTATTCCCTACCAAAGTTCATCTACTAGGGTCAATATGGGGAGGCAATGTTCATAGAGTCTATAATATATTACTGGGGTACCATCCCCATTTGGTTTATATATTGAAAAAGTTTATAATCTTGATATAACGTTAATTTAATTTATTCAATAGTGTTTTTTACCACAGTAGCTAAAGGAAGAGCTATGGTTTTATTATACTAGCTCTTAAATTGCCACTTTGACCTTGTGATAAATTTTATTGTTACTTTCTTTTTATAAGACGTTTTATTCTAAATGTTAATATAGAAATAGTCACTATTCAAACTTGTAGTGGCAGGCGGTTTAGTTTATATATATAATTAAAAGTTAGCTAGTCTCTAGGCTTGTATTGTATTATCTTTTCAGTAGGAAAAATAAAACTGGTGCATTTGTAATAAAAATAAGATACTCTTATACTACTAAGAAATTTTATAGTACCTGTCATGATTAAAGGGTGTTATATTTTTACATATTAAAGATATTCTTGAACTCAGCATTTATACTTGCCTCTATTTAACAAAAACTATATAATAGAAAAACATATACTTATGCTATTAATGAGAAATACTTATGAAATGATCTAATTATAAATAAGATTTTTACATAATACTCTAAAATGAATTATATTATGTTATATTTTAAACTTTATATTAAGTAATCTATTTTTAACCCTTTTTAGTAACTCTTCTACAGATATAATAATTAATAGAAATAATTTAACAAGAAATATATATACTCAAAATTTGAAATAACAGCTGACTAAGCTTTTTATAGAAAAAATACTTCTTTCCACTTGGCATAACTCTATGAGACGATCTTATGGAAAAAGTAAATTGTGATCACCCACTGTAGTTTCACTCTGATATCCTCAAATTCACCGCTGGCTGCTCCAGTGTGGGGCAGCAACAAAACTCCTCCTGCAATCTTCCATATGGCGGGAAAATGCACTCAGACTGGCTCACCCAGTCATAACAAACCCCTGGGACTATTTCTTTTTCCCAAGGATCTCAACGCCCACCTCACTAACACTCAAGTTGTGCCTCATTGCCCCCTGGTGCTTCCCTGGAGCAACATGCGTTTTGGTCTTAGGGCAAATAATGGGAAACTTTTCCCCTACCACGACCAAGCCGTTATTGAATTGGCTCAAGTGGTGATGCGTCTACCAGTTTTATTAATATTTGCCCCTATAAGGAATTTTGATCTCAGCTTCAAATGTGAAGCTGACGCCGCCACTGAAGCTGTGCCCCTGTTTTTCCAGGCGCCCCTCTCCCTACAACTCAGACATAGCTCCCAGCATCTACCACTTTGGTGGTTCAGTTCACAGGTTTTCCCACCCACCTCCCCCTGTGGTACTCCACCAGGAGATGATGGAAAGTTTGGCAGCCTATGGATCCAATATCATCTTTCAATTTTTGGTCCCAAATGGGGCCACACGCCTCGCTGGACCTCAGGCATATGCCTCAATAAGCCCTGAAATTAGTAAAATCACCTTGTTGATTCCCCTTCACGCAGACATTCCTTCTGCCCCTGACCATCCGTTCTGGGCCCACATTGAGGGCGGGCGGATGATCTATTCATCCTGTTTCAAGTTGGATATTCAAAACACAAGTGCGCTTCCTTAGCTGCTTCTGATGGCTCTGATTTTTTGTCTGCTTGATTTTAATCTGCCGCCCACCCCACGCCAGTTTAGTATAAGGTATGATCCTACCTTCCCCTCCCCCAAAGCCTGTTGCAGCAGCTTCAACTGCAGCCACCAATCAGCCTCCTCGTCGCCCCATTGCACACATGCTCCCTCCAATCTAGAAATGGATTGGCTCCCAGTTGCTCCCAGGCTTCCTCCAAAGAATTAACCAAACCTCAACCATATGCTTATTCCCCAATTCAATTTAACCAGGACCCATAAAAGTTATTGGCTTAAATTGATGAATGAGGTAATCTCACTGAAGGACCATCTCAACAAATTGAGCAGTTCATTAATGCAGAATGGTACGCCAAATACCCCCTACGTTTATATGCCCCACAGACAAATGCCAAACCATTTTGCAGTGATCACCAGCTTGCAGTTGAAGCAGCTGCCACGCCAGATTGTTATCACCTCCACATAGATGTCGCCAAATCAGTGGCAATTCTCCCAGGAGGTATTCCCCATCCTGTTATCCCCTCAATTATCACCCCATAAAGTAAAATTGCAATGAATAGATTACACAAAAATGTCAACAATGCTATCTAGAACATGGTAACTGTAGCACGGGATCCTAAAGCTAAGATTACTTGAACTAATATTGCCATATTTAAACACCCAGATGCCCGCATTAAAGCCAAATTAGCTTTAGCCATATATCAGCGCCATTTTTTTAGCTGGAAATTTTTCATGAGATACCAATCATTAGTGATATTGAAACATTCCATTGATGCTCCATGTAAGTCCTGTAGAATGTCCCCTGTGTGTTGATCGGGCTCTTTTAACATTTCTAATTAAGAAGGTACTGAAGAGGGTGGCTGTACCCCTCGTTACCCAGGGCGACCTCGCCAACATGGTAGACAAGTGCCGGGTAACAGCCCTCCCTCTTCAAATCCCTCCCCCAGTACCCACACTCACTCACAACAGAACTAGTACATCTAATCAGGGAAATTTGTGCTGAGATTGCTGAAATGAAATTGATTGGTCTAAAATTGAGTTGAAACAAGCCCAATGATCAGATTCCACATAGTCAAAAAGGGATGAAGATTGATTCATCAGCTGGAATAACCAATGGCTTTGATTTGGCCAACACCGCGATTGTCAAAATTATCCCCTCCCAAAATTGTCAGGGATAATCCCCAACGTGCAGGTAGTAGCATTGGACACCATCAACAAGAGTTTGAAGCTCCCTTCTGGCAAATCAGGCAGTGTGGCTGATGCAATGCTTTTGGCCAAACAACTGGCCCAGCAACTGGGCATGGGTGGGTTGGGCATCCTAAACCCATTCCCAACCAATTGGGACTGTCCCTATGTGAGGTGGCCCTGGGAGTCCCGTTGCTTGTCAGGCCAGATGCTATTGCGCCAACTGTAGGAAACTCAGTTGAGCCTTGGTTCAGGAATTCAGGGTCAAACTGACAGTGACCCAGCATGCCGCCAAATTCTTCAATGTCTGTTCCCATTGTCTTAGCTGCCCCCATTCCCAAATAGTTCGCCAGTTAGGTCAAAATTGAGGGTCTCAATCCTGGCTTATCCCCACATCAATTGACCTCTATTTAATCAGTTGCATCAGACTGAGTAAATTGTTGTTCAATTTTCTTCACTTTCATTTTCAATAAAATTTTTTCCTAAAAACTATAAAAAATTTTTATTGATATCTTTCTGGCCGCATTCCCAATGGCTTATCTCTAGTGGCCCATCGAACCTTATACCGGATGGCTCTACCAGTACTGATGGTCTCTATGGCCCCTATTGTCATCAACTGGATTCAGCGAGCTAAATACTTCTGGTAATTCAACCCTGTCATTACAAACTTTCTTCAACAATATACTGGGATCTTATGGCCTTACATCCACCATCTTTAAGCAAGGATCCGCCCCCTTGTCTCCCCAGTTGAATTAAACCCATCTATCAGTGACCTTATAAAAACCATACCTGTGGTACCACCCCCGCTGCATAAGCTCCAGTGTCTGGGGCGGTTTCCATTTGGTTTGTTCTCAGGTTTCTGTTCACTATTGCCCTACACCAACAGTTTATTATTAACCAATGCCCAGCTCCATACTACGTCGTCCATGAGGCAATGCCTCTGACATTCTGGCTTGCTTTTTGGGTGCTTATGCATCCTGACTGATGTCCAGTCTAAACTTCTTCTGCCGATTCCATGACATAACTGACCAACCATTGTTTCCAGCCACTTTCGCCCTGACCTTCGAGGTGGGCGTTGCAATGGTTTTTCCTCTACCAAATGAATGTGTAATCAGTAGTCTGCTTTTTTTGTTCATTTGGTCACTTGCCAATTTTGGGAGTAGTATCCGCTTTACCCTGGAGAAATTTCTTCAGGCTGACTGAGCTTCGTGGATTACTACCTCTCCCCTCCTAATATCCTGGAAGCAAGCTCACATGTTCCTTCCTGAGAGATAATAAAACAAGTTATCGACGCCCTTACTGAGGTGCAAATGCATTTGTCAATTGTCCTTAACAACGCCGCTGCAATATCTCATGCCCAACAGGGGGTAATTTTATATGACACTGAGGAAGGGGATGCCTGTCGGTGGGTTAGAGGCCTTCTGCGCTCTTCCTCACAAGTTGGAGATCCCACTTCGTTGATTGCCATCTTATTGGCTGCCTTGAAACCCCAGTGTCACTATCAGACCACTTATTCAGATTGCTCTATACTATGGCTGAAGCCCCTAGCTTGGCTTTTTTGATCTCTACCTTCCATGAACTGGCTCCCACACTGGACCTCTCTATTGATATGCTTAATGCAATCTTTAGATCAAGTTTAGATTTGGTTTCTGCTCACCACAAGGCTGGTTCACCTCGAAAGGAACAGTAGATCAAACATGTGCCGCTGCAACTACTATCAATGCCTCCCCTCGCCATGCTTATGCTATCAAAAAGAAAACTTTATGATATGATTACCCAACGATGACGCGGACATAGTGTCTACCATTAAACCAGTGATAGCTTCAGCTTCTGGGCCCATCACTTTTCCTGCGTCAGAGTTGACTGATTCCTATTTATTTATAAATGAATCTTTTAAGGCCCAGACGGAGGAAGTCGTATCCCAAACCCTTGTACTTCAAATTTTCACTCCAGTGAAAGCCCTCAACTTTCCCCCCCATTTGCCAGCTATTTCTTCAGTCACAAAAGCTACGCCCTAAATCTTCCAATAAACAAATCTTCGCTTATTTCTTATTGCTTATGAAGATTAGTATCAGGTCTCACCATGTCTCCTTTGAGGCCCTGGTGGACACCGGAGCTGCAGGTAATTTCATGAGCGTCAAAATTAGCCCAACAATTAGAACTGGACATGGATGCAGGTCCATTAGTGATGGTGGCTTCTTCGGCCTCCCAGACATTGTATGTTGTCCGCCAGCCAGTACCTTTTTGGTACACCAATTTAGCTTCTGTAATCAATTTACTGCTATGCCAAACTTGGTGTTTCTGGTGATCTTAGGAATGGTATGGTGGCGCTGACAACATGCCAAGATCCACCTGGAGTCTAAATTGTTGTCATTCATTAATGATCAACTGGAGGGTGAATTCCCTCTGATTGACACTCTTAATGAAACTCAAGGTCGCAGTTCTATTACTTCCCTCATCTCTCTTGAGGGCCTACCATCTGATTTTCCTGAGGTTTAATGAGCTGTTGAAGTATCCTTGATTCTGAAAAGGCGGATCACCTGCTTCCTCACACTATCCGACCTGGGATTTTGTATGAAAGTTCAGTTGGTGAATATCAACTGTCCATTGTACCCCCATACAGTGGAGGAAGAGGTTGTGCTCAACACTTGGTTGGACGATTTGCTGAAAAAGGGTGGTTGTTTAAGGAGACATCGCCAGTCGCATCTCCAATCATTTTCGCTAAAAAAGCTGATGGTTCCCTCCATCCCTGCATGGATTAAGGACATTTTAACAAGGTTAAAGTTCATGATCCCTATCCCCTGCCTTTGGATTAGACATCAAGCCAAGCATTCGCTAAATCTCATGTGTTCTCCAAGCCGAATCTCATCAACGCCTTTAACCAGATTTGGGTAATGAAAGGGCAAGAATGATTAACAGCAATCTGGACGAAGTGAGGCATTTTCTAATTCTGTATAATGCCCTTTGGGCTGAAGAGTGCCCCCGCTATGTTTTAATGTATGATTGACAGTGTACTGGGTGACCTCCGGTTTACTTGCGCGGTTGCATATATTGACAATATTCTGGTTCACTTCTAGTTTCCAAACAACACATGTTATTGACTTGGAAGTGGTCGTGGCCTCCTTGCATAAGGCAGGCTTGTTCGTTAAGCCCTTCAAAAGCAAGTTCTATAAGGAGGAAGTTACCTTTCTTAGGAAACTCATCCTTAAAGATGCCTACGCAATTCCTACCAGTAAAGTTGAATGCTATCCAAGAATGACCAACCCTGATTACCCAGAAACAATTATGGAGATTATTGGGAACCATAATTTTCTTAAAATAATTTTCTCTAGCTCTTTCCCAGCTAGCTGCCCCGCTCTACCCCCTAACAGGCAAGAATGTACAATTTTTCTGGACGCCTGATTGTCAGCAGGCGTTCAAATTGAGCAAGGAAGTGTTTTTATCTCCTCCTGTCTTAAAACACGCGGATCACTCCAAGCCATATATCATTGCATGCAATGCCTCCTCAGTGGCAGTGGGGGCAGTGTTGCTCCAAGAGCATGATGGCTTGGAACATCTGGTTGCCTTTTTTTCCTCAAAGTTTACCTGTACAGAGCAGTCTTGGGCCATCTATGACAAGGAGTTGGCAGCTGTAGTTTGGGCATTAACTCATTAGAGATATCTGTTACAGGGTGCTCAACATGAGATAACTGTTTTCACGGATCACCAGGCTCTCTTGTATTTTTGTACACCCCAAAAATTGGCGCATTGGCAAGCATGAACCTATTGGGACTTGTGCAGTTTCAATTTTAATTATGAATTCGTAAAAGGTGTGCTTAACGTACTTCCTGATTTTCTCAGATGCAGCCCTGCCCACTGTCCCTCAGACCCGGAGAAAGTGGACCTCGTTACCATGATTCCTGACGCTCAAATCTTGTTAATTGTTCCCCCTGTTGTATCTTCCATCGCTCTTGCTCCTGACGCCCCGGTAGTTGCTCAGGTCTTAGCCATTCAAATGGCCTGCCCTGAGGGTGTGGAGTTATTCGAGCAATTGTCCCACCAAAACCATAAACACACTCTCTACTCCTTGGAGGAGGTTCTCATTTATTTTTGGTCACAAATTTGGGTTTACCTCCCTTCAGAACCGAGGTATTTTGTGCACATAACGATCCCCCATGTTCATCCATCTGGGAAATAAAAATGCATAAACTTGATCAAGTGGACCTACAACAGGCGGGTTTAAAAAAGGATGTTCTAACCTAAATCGCCAATTGCATTACTTGTGCTCAGGCTAAGTCAGATTGCTCTGGTAGAAATGGGCTTCTACACCCCTTATAACAGGCGGAGGATCCATGGACATCGGTATCCGTGGATTTTATCATCAAACTCCCCTGCTCTAATGGGTTTATGGCGAAGATGATGGTGGTGGTGGATTGTTTCACTAAATTTTCCCTTTTTATTACTTGTACTTCCACAATTACGTCTGAGGAAACCGCTCGCCTCTTTGTGTGCTATGTGTTCTTGAAGTTTGTCCTCCCACAGGAGATCATCAGTGACCATGGTTTACAGTTCATGGCGCAGTTCCGGTGTGAACTATTATCTATTCTAAAATCTCTCCCTGTCACTCCATGGCGTATCATCCCCAATATTATGGACAGACTGAGCAAGTTAACCAAGTCCTAGAACAGTACCTACGTTACTATGCTGCAGCTGCACAGGACACCTGAGCTAACGACCTTCCCCTTGCTCAATTCGCTTATAACAATGGGACTCACGCTTCCACAGGATTTTCTCCCTATGAAGTGACGTTGGGTTATAATCCTTAATTTTTGGTCAGACCCTGCTTGCAGCTCAAGGTCCAAGCTGCTGCAGAGCATGCTGAACATATTAGGTCTACTCACCCTTAGTGCGGGAACACCTCACCAAGGCCACTGAAGAATACAAGAAGTTCATGGATCGTAAGCAACTTCCAGGTTATGACATTATGGTGGGCTCCTATGTTATGCTTGATAAACATCATTTGTGAATGCAAGTCCCCTCCCGTAAGTTTGCAAGAAAGCGTTTGGGCCCCATTTGGTAGATGAAGTCTTGGGCAATAATGCGTTCCAGTTGAATCTCCCAGCTTATTAGAAAAAGCACCCCATCTTACACGTTTCCAAGTTGTTGCCCTTTAAGGGCATGGTTCCCACGAATCCTGAGAAGATCATTATCAAAAATGCGAAAGAGGCTGAAGTGGAAAATATCCTGGCATCCCACAAGTCCCGTTGGTCTGTTCAATATCACATGGCTTGGAAAGAGTATCAAGCTTATGAGCACAGTTGGGTTAAGGCTTGTGTTTGCGCCAACCGCATAGAACTGGTCGAAGCATTTCACAATTCCCACCATGAAGCTCCCCTCCCCCCAAAAAAATCGCAGCTGTAATGGCGATCAAGTTACCCAAGGCGCACAAGAATGTGGCCCTTGTGCAGTTTCCAGGTGGTGGTGCCCTTCCTTTAGAAAAAAGGAAAGGGTAATGTAAGTCCTGGGGAACGTCCCCTGTGTTGATTGGGCTCATTTCCCATTTCCAAGTAAGAAGATACCTAAGGGGATGGCTTTACCCCTCGTTACTCAGGGTGACCTCGCCCAGGTGGTAGATGGGCGCTGGGTAACAGCCCTCCCTCTTCAGATTCCTCCCCGGTGCCCACACTCACCTCAGCAGAACTAGTACATCTAAACAGGAAAAATTTGCGCCAAGATCACTGAAATGAAGTTGATCATTCCAAAATTGAGTAGAAACAAGCCCGATGCTCAGATTCCACATAGTCAAAAATGGACTAAGATTGATTATTGGCTGAAATCGCTGATGGTTTTGATTTGGCCAACACCGTGCTTGTCAAAATTAACCCCCGCAAAATCGTTGGGGATGATCTGCAACATGCAGGTAGTAGCATCGAACACCATCAACAAGAGTTTGAAGCTCCCTTCTGGCAAATCAGGCATTGTGGCCGATGCAATGCTTTTGACTGAATGATTGGCCCAGCGACTGGACATGGACAGGTTGGGCATCCTGAACCTGTTCCCAAACAATTGGGACTGCCCCTATGTGGGGTGGCACTGGTAGATTCTCGCTACTACCAGGCCATATGCCATTGCACTAACCATCAGAAATGCAGTTGAGCCTCAGTTTGAGCGTTTTAGGTCAAACTGACAGTGACTCAGCCTGCCACCAAATTCTTTGATGTCCGTTCCCATTGAGCTTATCTGCCCCCATTCCCAAGTAATCCGCTGGTTAGGCTGAAATTGAGGGTCTTGATCCCAGCTTGTCCCCACATCAGTTGACCTCTATTTAATCAGTTGCATCGCACTGAGAATGTTGTTGGTCAATTTTCTTCACTTTCCTTTACAATAAAAGTTGCCTCAAAAACTATCAATTTTGATTTTATTAATATCATTCTAGCCACATTCCTGATGGATTTTCTCTGGTGACCCATTGGTCCTTATACCAGATGGGCTCTACCAGTACTGTTGGTCACTATGGCCCCTACCATTGTCAACTGGATTCAGCAAGCTAGATACTTCTGGCGATTCAAACACATAATTACAAAGTTTCGCCAACAATATACCGGTATATTGTGGCCTTACATCCACCTTCTTTAAGCAATGATCTTCCCCCTTGTCTCCCCAGTTGAATTTAACCCGTCTATTGGGGACCTTGTAGAAACCATACCTGTGATACCACCCCCGCAGCATAAACTCCAGTTTCTGGGGCAGTCTCAATTTGGTTTGTTCTCAGGTTGCTGTTCACTATTGCCCTACACCAACAGTTTATCATTTCCCAATGCCTGGCTCCATACAATGTTGTCCTTGCGGCAATGCCCCTGGCATTCTGACTTGCTTTTTGGGTGCCTATGCATCCCAACTAGCAGGCCAGTCTAATCTTCTTCTGCCGTTTTCGTGAAACTCCAATGCCCGTTCTCTCCGCCTTAGCATGTGCCCTACTCTGGGATGATGAATCTGCTGCCAAAGATGTTCCCCCCAGATTCCCCTCCCCTTCCACCATGGTTAAATAAGTGGTTTTTCGCTGCCCCACTTGGTTGGTTGTTTTCATTTGGTGTGTATCATTCAATCTGCTCATTTTGTGCGTAAATTTTGCTTTGGTTAGATACGTTAGGTTTTAGTTTCTTTAGTTTTGGTAATGTCCATCCCCTGGTCAGCTTACCTCCAATTTCTCTGAAGCTTTATATAGAAACCTTTATGTGACAAAGAAAGGTTAATTTATAAAATTGATGTCAAAACCAAGTTGGTAAATACCACTAATTATGACAAATTCTGAATTCATGATCTGTCTTTTTTTAATCAAAAGGTTTAATATATCTATGTACACTAGGCGCATACTTAGTTTTGTTTTATCTTATATATAAGTATATATGTCATTTAGTTACTTCCCAGTTATGTCAGAAGATGTTTTCATTTCTACAAAGTGTATAATTTCTATGCATTGTTTAAAGAATCAAGTGATAAGAAATTAATTATAAGATGATTCTATAAGCTGCATAGAGTTTAACTATTGAATATGCAATTTCATGTTAGACTATTATTGAAGTATAAAATAAGAAGATAGTTTAACTCTGTATAAATTAAGTTTTTTTGTTATAACATCAATTTTGAGCGATTTTATAAAAAACAAGTTGATTTTCCACCACCGACTCACTGAACCAATCTCCAAAATTATGTCCTCAGATCCACCACCTGCTGCCCCAGTATGGGGCAGCGGTGCTCCACCCACTTGCTTTTACTTCCCAGAAAGCAATTGCATGAGGACTGGCTTGTCCAATCTGCCAAATACATCCAGTTGCTATGTCCCTCCAAGGGACTTAGCACCCTACTACACACAAGCCCACCCAACTTGTCCCCACCCTCTAGCCCTAGCCCAATCAAGATTCACCTTTGTCTCTGCATTGAGTATGGACATCTCTTTCCATACGCTGATAAAGTGATAATTCTGCTGTCAATGGCAACCTTTGCGCAAGCAGGGCTTATTGACTTCCTCCCCTACAAGGGATACTTTGATATTGGATTCCCCACTGAAGAGGATGCAGCCGCTGAAGCAGCTACGCCCATAATATACAAAAAAAACACCCCGCATTACCACCACCCAAACACATCTCCCAGATGATATCACTCTCATAGTGACCTTTGCAAGCCTCTCCTCACACCTCCCCCCTCAAACACTTTATAAGAAGTTGATGTCAGGGCTGACCACTTATGGCAAAAACCCCATCCTTCAATTTATTGTCCCAAGTGGTGCTGAGCACCTTGTGGCACCCCAGGCAATGGCCACTGTTATCCCCCACCAGCTGAACATGGCCCAGAATATCCCAGCATGCGCCTATATTCCATCTGTACCCAACCAATTTTTTTGGGTCCACACCAACAACAGTTGCACAATTTGCCTACTCTGCTATGAATTGTACCACACCAAAAAGCGTGTCAATATAATCCACAACCTGTGAACACGGCTAACTCCACCCATGAGGCCACACCAACTGTGTTTGAGTGGGCATTTTCTCAGTCCCCACCCCCACAGGACATGCACTTGAATCAGAAGCAAAATTAGCACCTAAAATCCAAACTGGTCCCTGCAAACCCATGCCAACCAATGGGGTGCAGGCTTGAATAAATGTTCAATCCAGAAATCTCCTGTCCTAAAAATTTCCCAACATAAATCACCTTCCACCATCACAGCTCAAATCAACCAAAAGTTCTGGAATTTATTGGATGAAATGACCAAATAAGGTTAAATTTTCCCACCACCGAGTTATCCAATTGAATTAACACAATATCTGAGTTCAGACTTTGATACCCAAGCCCAGACCAACTGATAGGTCCCCAAACCCAGAACCTTTTTCCAAAGTGACCATAATCTTACCGTGGCTATGGTGGCCGCACCCAATAATCCCTATTCTTGCAAGATGTGTTAAGAATGTGTCACATAATTAAAAAAGGGCTGAACCATCTTTGTTCCCCTCTGATTTTCCTCATACCAAAAAAGAGGAAATCCAACTCATCTAGAAAATGACCTCCATCGCTGTCAAGTATGTCACTGAACTGGAAAATAATTCCACATCCACTCAATCAAAAAGAGCAAATACTTTAAAATTAAACAACTTTGCAACGCCCACATCCAGGCTGAACACCATGTTGCCAAAACCATAGAGGCTTTGATTCAGGACCAAATTATTGATCTCACCAACTATCTACTCCACATCAACCATCATCATGCGGATGCCCCAACCCCCTTTCTCTCAGCATTGATATGCCTCTATAACGCTGAGCCTGATGATGACCCGCCCAATCTACCTCCCCCTATGCCATGATGGGATGAGTGGCTCACCGCTATGCCACCTAGTAGATAATTTTTATTCCTTTTTGTGTCTTACTGCCCAAAAAGGGTGGTCAATTCATGTTTTATTTTTAATTGGTTTAGTTTGTAGTTTCAGTTTCAGCATTGTCCATCCTCTTGTCGGCTTGTCTCAGTTAATAATCTAAAACTTTGTATAAATTAAGATCATGAGCAAGTCACATAAGCATATTCTAGTTTTAAAAAAGAGTTATCAAAAACTGATTAAGATTTTTCTTACATATAAGGTATAGATTACCAAAAGTTAATCCAATCATAATACTTGTTATCATTAGGGTCCCTACTTATTCCACCAAAAATTTTGAGGTCAT
Source organism: Massospora cicadina (assembly GCA_022478985.1). Lineage (NCBI taxonomy): Eukaryota > Fungi > Entomophthoromycota > Entomophthoromycetes > Entomophthorales > Entomophthoraceae > Massospora > Massospora cicadina. The sequence goes on along the minus strand of JAKSZP010001841.1, from coordinate 8,205 downwards.
AATAAATAATTCATTTTATTAAATTTTCTCGCTTTATATATGACCACTTATCAAGCATTATCATCTTCATAATGGTATATGCATATTAAATTATGTTTATTGTTAAACAACAAATTGTTAGCTAGCTGTAAAAAACACGTTGTTTTCTTTTTGCTAAGGTGGGACATTTATTTATTAAGGAATAACTTTGTCATTTTTGTCCTTCTCAAAAAAATCTTTGAAATTTTAAGTAACCCTATAATGTGATTTTAACTTAGTATTTTTTCTAAACCCTATAGTGGCATATAAAGATTGGAAAGTGCTACCTTTATTCACCGCTAAATTTCACTCTTGTCATTTACACCCATTCAGAATTTTTAGTCTAAATTATATACTATCAAAGAATGGCAGTTAATTCCTCTGAAAGCTCATTGGACGCTTCAGAAATTAATAAATTAACCCCAGAAATTCAAATCCTTAGTTGCCGACTTGTGTGTCAAACCAAACAAACCAACCAAAGTAGCAACTGCAAAAGCAGATGCTAACCTCCTACCAGCCAACCAAAGTGGAATTGTGGATGATCCCATTAATTTAGTGCCTTCTTTGGTTGACCCTGTGTCAACTAGGGTCCAACAAAGAGAGGAGCCTCAGCCTGAAGGCAGCTCCTCAAAGTTAGTTTTGGCAGTCAATTCTGCTGCTGACACCAACATCACTCCGGGGTTCAGATGGTTTAATTCTCCCTCACCACATTAAAAACAACGGCTGGGGTCATGCTGAATTGATGGTCATTGTCAAGTCACTAGCCCATCATCTCCAGGCAAAAAAATCTAAATTCAACTGGAAAAAACTGAAACTCCGATTAACTGGCTGAAACACTTCAGTCAGCTTCTGTTGATTTGTTTATGAAAGTTGAAAAAAATCAATTGGTTGGAAGATGAACCAGAAATCATTGATCAATTTACGGAAATTAATTTTAAATCAGGTAAGCTAATCATCACACTGGAATCCAAACGCCTGCTGTGAAGGCCCAGCAGGTGCCAGCGTGTAATTCCAAAGGGATTCTGTAACCTCTGTCTGGGGGGTTTCCCCAGGTGAAATTGCAATTTTTAATTAATTAAAAATAAAATGAGTTAAAAAATGCTTTTGATGCATGGAAAAAACAGCTAGTGTAAACATCACCTACTGTTGACCCTTGTGAGGCCACTTTTGTGGATGAAGTTAGAAAGCAATAGGCTGAGACTCACTCACAATACGTAATCCATCATTCCACTATTGCCCTTGCAGTTCAAGAATATTAAAGACATAATCCCATTAATTTTATTTATAAGATTATTTTGACTATTTTGGAGTGATAGTGAGAGTTTCAAGTTAACACCACTTACCAAGAAGTGTTAAAAAGCTACTATATTGATGTGGGTTTTGAAACTTCAGCTGAGGCTTATTGCGCAGCATCCACTAAGATTAAGATTCTGTCAGTTATCTTTGGCTAACTAGAACTTAATCTAATCATGAAAAAAATCCTGGATGCCTTTCTCTAACTTCCCAACTACAGTGGACTCTGAATCTCTAATCTTTCAATTCGCTAAGGTTTAATAGAATCTGGGTCAGTCCTAAAAGTAGACCTCTGCGCACCACTTTACTATGCACCTACCCAATGGGCTCACGTTGATTGAGCATCATTCATCCCTAACACTATGGTGACCCGCAACATAGAGGTTATCCCACGTGTTGCTGTCATTGGATCCTGCCCTGAAAATTTTTGTTGATCCAAACCAGGTGCGACCCCATTGCTCATGGTGCAATGCCTTGGGCTACCTATACATAAGTAGCACTATCATAAGAAAGCTATCATTCTCTACCCAGGCCCCTATGGCAGGAAAGAAACGCTCCCACACAGCAGTGGCGGCGAATCCACACCCAACTAACTAAGTAATAGTACAGGATCTAGCCCCAGATGCCCTTTGTGTGGCAGTCAAGAGTGTGCAGCCAGTAATGCAGCAATACTCCCTCAGTTTTGAAGCCCCTCTTTCTGCTAGAACCCCATCTAAACTGCAAGATTCATTACCAGAACAGAATAAGCGCAAGTCTTATTCAAATCAAGTGAACCCATAGGAGGCTAGTACAATGGCTACACCTAAAGCTAATACTAAAGCACAAAAGACCCAGTCAGTGGAGCAGTCATGGAATTCCCCAGGTTAGGTAGACGCTCCTAGTCATTGAGCCCCACCATCCAACTGTATTACAACACAGAGCTCATTTTCAGTACTGAAAGAAATAAATATGGGCTGGATTCTTCAGAGAACGCTTTTAGAGGAGTCTGAGGAACGCTCTTAAGCTGCTTTATCAAAAAGTAGTGGGGGTAGTATCTAAGGCTGGCTTACTGGCTCTTCAGGACCCTCTAGAAAGAATAATCCGCCTCCTCCTTGACGCTCTGATAGTATCATCAAAAATAGTCAAGCTAAGGGACTTTGACGAGGAGCCTTATAGATTCTGTATTAAATACCAACAACCACCCAGGATACAGCGGGAGACAACTATGAGGCACCAAAAGGGCACCCTAACCTTTCAGTCTTTTAATTCTAGTGGGCTGCAGGATTAAAAAGCGCAGAGCTCGCTTCCTCTGCAACTTCAGGTAGACTTACATGGATATTGCAGCCATCAAGGAGCCCCATGCCACAACCTATAAGATAGAAGCATAGAATGGCCAATTTGGAGGAGAACATTTGTTGTATAAACATATGCAGCCCTCATTATCCTCAACCCTGGGTGAAAACCCACCGATTTATGAGATACCTTGATGATCGCTTTATCTTGGCAAATTATCTACCCATGAGTTCACCTTCATTGTTGCAAGAATATACCTGCAAATTCTGGCCTGAAGAAGGACCAGAATTTGGAATAAATTTCTCTGCTAAATTTCCAAGCATCACAGTGCAGATGGGTGACTTCAACACTAAATTAATTCATGTACATGTCACACTTTCTCCTTCTACATAAGATAAATGAGGTAGTGCTCAGCTTCAGGATTTCCTCAAAATCAAATGTTTTCACTGATGTCTCCCCTCAGCATCTGGTCTTGCTCCATGTCTTGGATCCAATATGTCGTTCAATTTTATTTTGGCTTTACAGATTGATATGGCCCTAGTGGGCCCTTTCTAGTTTGTCGAGTTTCCTCCTTAATAACCTGAGATAACAGTATAAGCGATCACAGATCCCTTACAGTGGTCCTTACAACCATCCTCGGAAAATCAAAATATTTTGTGACAGGTATTTCTACTTGGCTTGTGAACAACTAATTCTGCAAAAGGGAAGATTAACGAAGCCAATGTGAGTCTAACCTAGCCCTCCTCATTTGTAAACGCTGCAGACAAATGAGCAGATACTAAAGCAAGGATCCTAAAGATAGCCTACAATTGAGCTAAAGCTCAAATAGCTGCATCCCAGGATAAAGTCAGACGTTCTGAAGCTAGATTATGAGACCTTAAAAGAAATTCCAACTGAAACGTTCCTCTTAATAGTTGGAAGCATGTGTTGTGGCCCAAGAGATGTACCGGCTAAAACTCACCAACAAGAAGAACGTGCAGCAAAATTCACATCATCACGTTACTACACCCATTGGGAACGCCCCAACCGCTTCTTCTACCAGAAACAAAAAGCCCACTTGAAGTATCAGGTTATTGCAACCCTTAATGTGGGTGTCAGGGTAAAGCCTGACATTAGTGGCATTCCTGAGATTTCAGATATCATTTATCAGATCAAGATGAGTTGTGCTGAGTTAGATCGATTAATTACATATCAAGCCATAATTTGTGATGGGTTTTGTTCAATTAATAGCTAAATTTTTCCTAATTGCGGTGATATTGAGTCAAATTAATCACCCAAAACTAATATACAATGAAACTGAGATGATCCCCACTGCCTTCAAAATTATATGCAAGGCACAATTCATACGCACAAAAGAAGAATACTCTCTATTTAAAAATTAATTAAGCTCAGGTAATTTCAAAAAGTTGGATGGGATATAAAACTAGGTCATTCATATGGTTTTTTTGCAGTCAATAAACTATCATAAAATGATAATCCCTTTAAGTACTCAATTCCTTATACTAGTTCTATACATTATATAGTAAACATGCTATACAATAAACCCATTTATTTTATAAAGCCTAACCAATTTGTACAGTTCCTACCTGCAATTTTGGAAATCCTATATCTACGAGTTCAGAAACACCTATATCTGAACAAAACCGTACTTTATCACTTCCAAGACCAAATATAGCTGGTGTACTGGCTTTAACAGGAATGGGATTGATTGAAGCAGTCCTTCATTCTTTAGGATCAAACTGACCAATTGCCATTTCTATACACTATATGATGCGAAAAGCTCCTTTTTTATACTGGACCTTTATCTCAGGATTAGTAACTTCACGGCTTGCTATCTCAAAATTGGAATAAAGTTGTACAAGTTTCTGACAGTGGGGAAAACCATCACCGCGAATAAGGAGGATATTATAAGTGAGCTCCATCATTACTATTCAGCCCTCTTCCAGGCTTCCTGAGTAAACCCAGCAGATTTTTATAATTTCATTGGAGAGAATCTAGAACCACTGGATAATCCATCAGCAGATGAAGAAAATTCTTGCACTAATCAAACAGAAATAATTAATGAACATTTTACTCCACACATTACAACTGAAAGGCCCCAGGCCCAGATGGTATCCAAAATTTAAATTTATCTAGAGGATCCCATCACATTACAAACGCCCTCCACCCACTTTTCTCGACCTTTAAAGCAGAAGGGGGAGTACTTCTAGACTCAAGAGGTTCAATTATGACCCTTAATTCTAGGAGAGAGAGCTAAGAGGACTTCTTAAACAGTGAACAAATATTATTGTTTAACATGGACTATAAATTTATTACTAAGCTTAGCAAACCGCACGACTAAGTGAGTGGTAACTTCTTCAACATCGCTCAGCATGGCTTCATCTCTGGGAGATCATTATGGAACAATTACAAAGAGATCCTTGACCCCTGTCAGCTATTCATCACAAATGGATGGTTTTGTGCCACTTTGCAATATTGAAAAAGCGTACAATTGTCATGGAAACGGCAGAAATAGTTTAGACCAGCCTGCCAGTCAGGATGCGTAAGTACCCAAAAAGCAAGCCAGAATGCCAGAAGCATTGCCAACTGATGATGTTGTATGGAGCCAGGCATTGGGCTATGATGAAACGTTGGTGAAAAACAACAGTGAGTATGATTCTGACGACGAATCACAATGAGCCCATCCTAGACCCAGAGGATCTTGCTGCAGGAGGCGGAATCACAGAAATAGTTTCAATGAGTTCATCGGCATATGGGGTTATTTTGACTGGGGAGGTAGGAGACGGATTCTCTCTTGCAGTTGGTGGATGTAAGGCCACAAGATCCCCGTGTACTGTTGTTGGAAGTTCATGATAGCAGGGTTATAGTGCCAGAGATATTTGACTCGCTGGATGCAATCAACGATGGAGGGGGCCATAGTGACCATAAGTACTGGTAGAGCCCATCCAGTATATGGACTGACAGGCCACCAGGAAACGCCATCAGGGATGCGGCCAGAAGGATCACTATAATAAGGAAAATTGATTGGTTTTTTGGAAAAAAATTATTGAAAGGAAAGGAAGAAAATTGACCAAAAATTATCTCAGTGCAATGCCACTGATTAAATTGTGGTTGTTTGGGTTAGTGACAAACCAGGATTAGGACCCTCAATTTCGACCTAACTGGCAAATTACTTGGGAATGGGCAGATTGGTTCCCTGGGAACTGATTATCAAAAAATTTGGTGGTGGGCCGAGTCGCTGTCAGTTCGACCTCAAATATCCAAACCAAGGCTTGGCTAAATTTCCAATGGTTGGCATGACAACATTTGGCCTGATGAGCGGCGGGAATCCCCCAAGGCCACCCCACATAGGGGCGGGTTCTTTTGGTTGGGAACGGGTTCAGGACTCCCAACCCACCCGCGCTTGGTCACTGGGCCATTTGTTTAGTCAGTGGCGTCACATAGGGTGCACCACCCAAATTGTTAGCGGGGGACTTTGAACCCTTGTCGATGGTGTCTGATGCTTTTGCCTGCCCGTTGAGGATGATCCCCAACAACTTTGGGAGGGAGGTGATTGGTCTGATTGTCACGTTAAATAAATCAAACATGTCGGGCATTCCAGCCAATAAATCAGTCTTCATACCTTTCCAACCATTTGAAATCTAAACATTGGGCTGATTGCTGCTCAAATTAGTTCCAATTGATTCCAATTTTATAATCTCGGCGTAGATATCACTGATTCTTTTAATAGTTCTGCCAAGGTGAGTATGGGTACTGGGGGTGGGATCCAAAGCGGAAGAGCTGTTACCTAACGCTCATCTACTATGTGAGCGAGGTCACCCTGAATAACAAGGGGTACCGCCATCCTCTTTGGTGCAAACTTGCTCAGGGAAAATGGCCTGATCAACCCTAAGAGGACATTCCCCAGGACTTACATTACCCTTTCCTTTTTCCAAAGGAAGGGCCCACCACCGGGAAACTGCATGAGAGCCACATTCTTGTGCGCCTTGGGTAACTTGATTGCCATAATTGACGCGACGTTTTGGGGGGGGGGGGGAGCTTTGTGGTATAATATGTGGAATGCTTTATACAGATTTATACAGTTCATGCAAACGGCGCCTTGACCCAACTGTTTTTGTAGGCTGGATACCCTTTCCAGGCCATGAGGAATTGTACGGACCGTTAAGATTTTCAGGATGCCAGGATAGCCTCTACCTCGGCCTCTTCCCCATTTTTGATGATGTTTGGTTCAGGTTCCATGGGGATCACACCCTTGAAGGGCGACATCTGGGAAACATGGAAAACAGGTTTCTGCTTCCAGTGCACAGGAAGCTTCAACTGGAACACCCCATTACCCAAATCCTTGACTAAATGGGGACCCAAGCATTTACTTGCAAACTTATGGAAAAAGGGCCTGAATTCTTTTGTAATGGGTATTGAGCATAATGTAGGAGCCCACCATAAATTCGTGACCCGGTTGATGCTTGTGATCTGCAAACTGCTTGTAGTCATCTATGGCTTTGGTTAGGTGTTCCTGCACTAAATATTGAGTCAACCTGATATGGGCAGCGTGGTCCTCAGCAGCTTGAACCTCAAACCACAAACACAGCCCAACCAAAAATGAAGGATTATAACCCAACGTTGCTTTGTAGGGGGAAAACCCCTTGGACGCGTGGGTCCCATTATTGTAAAGGAATTAAGCAAGAGGGAGGTCGTAATCCCAGGTGTCATGTGCGGCTGCAGCAGAGCAATGCAGGTAATGTTCAAGGACTTGATTGAAACTCTCAGTCTGTCCATCAACTTGGGATGATACGCAGTAGAGCGACATGGGGGATATTTCTAGGATCAATAGAAGTTCACTCCAAAACCGCGTGGTGAACTGTTAGCCATGGTTACTTATGATCTCCTGGGGGAGACCAAACATCGAAAACATATGGCATATGAAAAGAAAGGCAGTTTCTTCTGATAAAATCGCGGAATTACAAGGTATAAAAAGGGAAAACTTCGTGAAGAGATCCACCACTACCATCACCACTGTGAACCCATTAAAGCAGGGGAGCTCAAAGATAAAATCCATGGACACTGATGTCCATGGACCCTCCGCCTGCTGTAAGGGGTTCGAAGGCCATTGTTACTGAAGCGGTCTAACTTAGCCCTGACACAAGTAACGCAATTGGCGATCCAGGCCAGAACTTCTTTTGTCAGAACCACCCAATTTTAGGTCCACTTGATAAAGCTGATGTTTTTTTTGCTGCCAGGATGCCCGACTGTGGGGGGATCATGATGTGCAAAGTTTACCTCCATTCAGAAGGAGGGGGGAACCCAGATGCAAGGCCAAAAATAAATGAGTCCCTCCTCTAAGGAGTATAGGGAGTGTTTATGACTTGGGTGGGCCAACTGCCTGACCAACCCCACTCCCTCAGGGCAGGCCATTTGACTAGCTAAAACCTGAGCCACTAGCGGGGCGTTGGGAGCCAAAGCAACTGATGAAACGAGTGGGGAATGATCAACAGGATTTGGGCAGCAGGAATTATGGTAATGAGATCCCCTTCCTCTGAATCCAAGGAACAGTGGGCGAGACTGCGGCTTAGAAAGTTGGGAAGTACATTGAGCGCACCTTATATGAAGTTAAATCTAAAGTTA
>JAKSZP010001840.1:0-64200 GCA_022478985.1 Massospora cicadina | reverse complement strand
TGGTGGGGTCAGGTAAACCACTAGGCATTAGTGAGGAGCAAACTCATTGCAAGTTGAGATGTCAGACCCTACTGACATGGGCAAAATAGCCGTGGCAACTATGGGGTATGGTTTTGGAGTTTTGAGTGGGACTAAACTAATGTGGGCAGAGATGATCTTCTTTACAACTTGATTCAGTTGTAAAGAAGGGACCATTGCTGCACCAATGTATGCGAGAAAGGCGGAAATGGATAATAATAATGGTTGGTCAATTATGTCAAGTGAACAGCAAGTAAGAATTAGACTTGCCTGCCAGCCAGGGTGCCAGAGCACCTGAACAGCAAACCAGAATGCCCAAGACACTGCTACTGATATGACAAATATGGAACTGGAAAGGAGTTCCACCAATATCTTCCAGTGAGCCAGAATTTTGTATAGGCACAAGATAAAGTACCAGATGCACACGGCCATTAACCCTGCGGGGTACAAGATCGTTGGCGGATAAGGCGGCTTAATTCTCACCATATAAAAACTAAATTTTGGGGAAGGTTTTTTTAATGGAAAATTTAAGGAAGAAAAATCATCCAACAATTTTCTCAGTGTGATGTGACTGATTAAATAGTTGTCAATTTGGAGGAAAAACAAGCCAGGATTGGGTCTCACAAGTTTAACTTAACTGGAAAATTATTTGGGAATGGGCGGGTTAGTTCCCTGGGAACTGACATTAAAAAATTTGGTGGCAGGCTGAGTCGCTGTCAGTTCAACCTCAAACATCTAAACTGAGGCTCAACTACATTTCCAATAGTTGGCATGACGGCGTTTGGCCTGACAAGTGGCGGGAATCCCCCAAGGCCACCCCACATAGGGGTGGGCCCATTTGGTTGGGGACGGGTTTGGGACGCCCAATCCGCCTGTGCTCAGTCACTAGGCCGTTCATTTGGTCAGTGGCATTGCATCAGGCGCATCACCCAATTTTCCAGCAGGAAGCTTCAAAACCTCATTGATGGTGTCCGATGCTATCACCTGCCCATTGGGGGTGGTGCCTGATGGATTTGGGAGGGGGGAGATTTTTCCAATTGTCATGTTAACCAAATTGCAACTGTTGGGCATTCCGGCTAATAGATCAGTATTTATACCTTTTCAATCATTTGAAATCTGAGCATCGTGCTGATTGCCACTTGAATCAGTTATGATTGATTTCATTTTGGGCAATCTCAGTGCAGATTTCACTGATTTCACATGGTAGTTCTGCCGAGGAGAGACTGTGGGTACTGGAAGTGGGATCTGAAGTGGAAGGGCTGTTACCCAGCCCTCATCTACCACATGAGCGAGATAACCCTGAGTAACGAGGGGTAGGTCATCCTCTTCAGTACCTATTTGCTCAGGAATGGGAAAATAGCAAATTGACGCCCAGAGGACGTTCCACAGGACTTACAGAACCAGTCCAAGCGCGTTTTCCCGCTGGACAGAAAACGCTGGGTAGGGTTTTGCCGCTGCCCCACACTGGAGCATCTGGCGGCAAACCTGACATCATCGGGGATCAAACGGGAGCAGCAGGCATAGGATCAATAGTTGTTTACTTACTTTTTTGAATAAAATTGCTTGAAAGTGACTCCAAGCGGAAAGAAAGTTTTGGTATAGTAAAGCATACAGGACAAACAAAAAACAAAGAAACAAACATTCATTTGTTATATATCTCTATATGCTATTTTTATATTTTTTTCTACATTTTTCATATTTTATCAATTTTTTATTTTATTTGTTCTTATTCTATTTATGAAATACCTTTAAATAGTTCAGCGGTCCAACTTTTATTTTTATTATTCCCCCATACTGGGTCTTGGGTATACTCTGACCTGCCAGTTTTCATGGTTCAGAGGTCTTTTTATATTTTAAGACTTAACCATTTATTTTGGTTCAGCAGCCCTTTTTTAGCGCTAAACCAAAATTGTCAGGACATAACCATCTTAATGGTTCAGCAGTCCTTCAGAAACACTCTCATTATTTTTTCTAGGCTTCACTGCTTTAGGTACTTTGCATGGACCCTGTTCACTATTCTCACATCAGCAAGGTTCTTGATGGAATATGCATCTGTTTTCATCTTGGCAATAATCTTGAACAGACCCAACCACAGCGCATTTAAACTGTTCCTCTCCTGAAGCCATGTGTATTGCAATAGTCCACTATTGCCTACATAATATTCATGTAATGCCAGTTGGTTTTTATTGTCCATCATCTTGACCTTAATTTTTCTTTTCAAGGTCATATCAAATGCTTGTGATTTCATTAGAATCAGGATGTTTGATAGTCATAGTAGGTACTTCTCTACACGCATCCCCAATGTTAGTCTAACCGCCAAGTATATAATTGGTAGCTGCACGGCCTTTCTTCTATATAACAATTTAAATGGCATTTTTCTCGTTGCTATATGTTAACTGTTGTTGTATAAAAATGTCACCAAACTGAGGTAGGTTCCCCATGAGGAAGTTTTTCTAGCAACCAGCTTCATCAGCGTCAAGGCCAGCATTCTGTTTGCTTGTTCTACATATCCATTTGTTTATGGCTGTAAGGACTGACATGACTCCTCTGATCCCCATTATCATCATTCAACTTCATGATCACATGAGATGTGAAATTTGTTCTGCTGTCATTCAACAAGGCTTTTGGGCATCTATGACGATAAACAATATTTCCAGGAAAAATTGTGTGGTACGTGTAGCATCCACTTTTAATAGTACCTTTATCTTGACCCATATTGTCAGATAATCACAACTATGATATACTTGACTCCCTGAGTGCTCATATTCAGTGGTCCCATCATGTCAATGGACATAATATCCCAGGCAAATCCTAGGCAGACCAGTCAATATCCAGTGTTAACCTTGGTGGTTTATGTAACTGGCACTCCACGCACAAGCCAGATACTTGCCACATCATAGCTGATAGACTCCCAGTAATAATGCTGGCAAATGTGGTCAGTTGTCTTCTTAGGGCCTCCATGCTCAACAACATTATGTGCAGATTGAACTATTGCCACTCATTCTGATGGTTTTGGGAATAGTAATCAATTACCATCAATAATCTTAAATACTTGCCCATTCTGGGTCTCAGTGTTTTCCATCACTTTACAAAGCACATCTTGAATTTTTGGGGGCTTGTTCCCAAGCTCTCCATCAACCATCCACTGAAATAGCTCATCAGCTGATAGTGTACCCTTGGACCAATGGTAACCTTGATAAACCATCTACATTTTGATGGGCAGCTCCTGCTCAGTGGACAATTTCAAAGTTGTAAGCTTGGAAGTTTCAGTGCTCATTGGGACAGATGTCCTTCTTTTATTATTTAAACAAGGCAAGCCAACCAGTGGATGGATAATATTAAAACATAAACTCCAAAACTAAACCGACCAAAAACTTGAACTGACTGCCCTATATGAGCAGTGGAAACACAAAAGTAATGAGAAAAATAATAAAACATCTACCAGGTGGCACAGTGGCGAGCTGCTTATTCCATCATGGCAAAGGGGGATGGGGGATCAGGCAGATCAAAATCTTTATCCTTGGGGTTAGCATTGAAAAAGTTGATCAATGCTGATAGTAAGGGGGTTAGGGCATCCACAGGATGAGGGTTGAGGTGAAATAGATAGTTGTTGCGTTTGTTGATTTGGGCCTGTTTAAAGGATTCCATGAGTTCAGCCATATGGTGTTCATCTTGGATCCAGGCATTGGGAAGTTGGGCTAATTTCGCAATGTTTGCTCTGGTGACATGTGTGGATGGGGAATATTCTGCCAGAGTAACGACACGTTTGAAAGCAGTGGTGGCAGTTTCATATAGGCGTTGGATTTCTCTTTTGCAGTAGAAGGAAAATTAGAGGGGAACAAGGGGATGTGCAGCCCATTTTTAATTCATTGATGGATTTTGCTATGGCTTTGCAAAGATGGCACTTTTTGGGTGAGGCCACCTCAGCCTTGGTAAGCTGGTGGTTGCTTTGGTATGGGATAGCATTGAGTTTGGGGACATATTGTTTTGGCAGGAATGGGGCATCAAAGCCTGAATTCATAAAAGGTTCTAGATTGATTGGTTTAGCTGGAGGTGGAATGATTTCACCATATTTGGTCACTTCATCCAGTAAATCACAGGGATTTTGGTTGATTTGGATTGATTCAGTAATAGGTGGCTATGGTTAGATAAGTTTTGAGGTGTAGAATTTTTTGGAATGAACATTGGTCCAATCCTGCACCTGATTGGTTGGCATGGGTGTACATTGGCCATCTTGGGTTTGAGGTGCTAGATTTTGCTTCTGATTTGAGCTCATGGCCTTTGGGGGTGGGGCAGCCAAAATCCCCACTCGAATGCTATTGTGTGGCCTCATGGGTGGAGTTAGCCATGTTATCAGGGTGTGAATTATATTGACATGCTTTTTTCATATGGTCCAATTTATAGCAGCGGGAGTAAATTGTGCAACGATTGCTGGTGCAGGCCCAAAGGAAATGGTCAAGTGCAGATGGGATATAGGCACACGGTGGGATATGCTGTGCCATGTTTAGCTGGTGGGGGGTAATGGTGGCCATTTCCCAAGGTGCTGCTAGTCTCTCAGCACCACTTGGGACAATAAATTGGAGGATGGGGTCTGTGCCATAAGTGGACATCCCAAAAATAATTCCTCTTAGAGTGTTTGAGGGTAAATGTGAGAGGGGAGGTTTGCAAAGGTCACCACAAGTGTGGTATCATTGGGGAGGTGGGTATGGGTGGTGGCAATAAATGTGTTTTTTATAAATTTTAGTGCATTGCTGCTGCAGCGTCCGCATCCTCTTCAGTAGGGAAATTAATATTGAAGTAGCCCTTGTAAGAGTGGAAGTCAATAAACTCTGCTGGTGCAAACGTGGCTGTTGCCAGCTCAATTATCACTTTGCCAGTGTATGGGAAGAGACATCTGTACTCAATATGAATGTAAAAACGGATATTTGATTGGGTAGGGCTAGGGGGTGGGGGCAGGTTGGGTTGACTCATGTGAGGTGCAGTGCTAAGTCCCTTGGAGGGACATAGCGGCCAGATGTATTTGGTGGACTATATGAGCCAGTCTACATGCATTTGCCTGCTGGGCTTTAAATGCTAGTGGGTGGAGCACTGCTTCCCCATACTGGGGCAGCAGGTGGTGGATCCAAGGACATAAATTTGGAAATTGGTGCAGTGAGGCGGTGGTGGAAAATTGACTTGTTTTCAAAAATCTACTCAAAATTGATGTTGAGCGGAAGGAAAAAGTTGCCAGACGTCCTTTTAATTCTTTCAGATTATGCAGCCACCGCTGGGAGGAGTGGTCCATCACCTCTCTAATTTTCTTAACGTGGATATGCACCCTAAAACCGTTTACAGGCGTAAATTACTGCAAGGCATTCAAGCTCAGTAATGTCATAATTCCATTATGCTGCTGTAAATGTCCAGCTCACATAAGCTACTGGATGCTCCTCCCCAAGTTCATCGACTTGACTCAAGATGGCACTGATTGATGTCAACAAAGCATTTGTCTGTATAATGAATTCTTGAAAGAAATTCAGATAAACAAAAACAGAGAACCTATAAGGTATGGAGTAACTTGACAAATGAATCCTGAGCATACTAGTTCCATACAAATCCTTTTTCAGATCTTTCAGCAAATGGGAAAGGGGCTTAGCGATTATTAAAAAATCCCAATTTGAATCTTCTATAGTATCTGACCATTCCAAGGAACACTTGGATATCTCAGACACTTCTCAGGATGACCATCAACTCTATGGCTTTGACCTTCTGTGTTTGAAGCTGCAGCCTGCTGGAGTCAATGACAAACTCCAGTTATTCCAACTCTTTTTTGAAGAATTGCCACTTCCTCGGCTTGTTTTTCAGATTTGTTGTGGATAGTCTCTTGATAACTTCTTCCAAATGGATTAAATGGTCAGTGAAAGCTCTACTGAACACATTTATTTTGTCTAAGTACACCAGGACGCATGAAAACTTCAGGTCTTTCAATATGGCATCCATGGCTCTTTGAAACATTGCAGGCACATTACAAAAACCTTGGGGCATCCAGGTTGGTGAATACAGCCCCTGCGCGGTTATGATCGCACACTTCTCTTGGTCTTCAACTTGCAAATTGATTTGACTATATCCTAAGATTAGATCAATTGTAAAGAAATACTCTTCTTATCCCAGGCAGTCTAATACATCATCAATTTGTAGTAGTGATACAAATCCTTCTTTGTTGTCTTATTCAATATCAGATAGTCAATCACCACCCAATTAGAGCCATCCTTCTTTACTATCAAAATAGGGCTCACCCAGAGGCTTGACGACGGAACTAGGAGCCCATGTTCCATTAGTTTGCTGATTTACTCTTCCACTACCGCCTCAGCTGCTTTTGACTGTTGAATTGGTCTCATGCATATCAGTAAATTTTCCATGGTGTTGACTTTATGGATTACGCTATTTGCAAATCACAAGTTGTGATCATCTTGGGCAAAGATTTCCCAATACTTTTAAATAGTTTGAGCACCTTCTCCTGATGTTTTTCCATCAGATCAGCAAGTTGCTTTGTGTCAACCAACAAATTGATATTCTTGGCAACCCAACTGATAAGAGGAGTAACCTTGGGGGTTATCTCTAAAATGGTAGCAAATTTATTCAGCATGTTTCTAGGAGTTGCCAACTTCCCAACTGGAGTTCTTAGGTATTTTCTTGGATGTTTTTCACTGTATAGGGTTTACATTCACATTCAAACTGGAGTTCTTAGAGTATTTTCATAGGAGTTTCTCACTGTATATGGTTTGCATTCACATTTCTTTATCTTCAGTTTGTTGACTTGTTTCACTAGACATTCCATGTCTGAGCTGAGTGAGGCAATCAAATGCAATCTGCTTTGCATTCTGTTTTCAAGAATAAAACATCTTGGAATAGCTCTCCTTCCTTTTTTCTTCAGGGATGTTATTTTTTGATTAGCTTGTTACTGGAGTTTGAAAATTATTCTACTCCTTCCTTGATCTTAGTGACCCTCTCCTCTAGAACAGAAAATTCTCTATTATTGGCTGAATCCAAGGCGTTCTTATTGACAGTTGCCAATTCCATCCATAGCTTTCTTAATTTGTCTTTAGATGACAATGTGAATTGGTTCATCTCACTCAAATACCCCCTTTAATGAGTACCAATTGTTAAAATCTGGCTTTGTTGTTGATCGTTTCCAGAAGTTGACTGCACAGGTTCAGTTATGTGCACAATTTGCGTTGCTTGATAGTACTATAGATACATGGGTGATAATAGTATGTGGACTGTTATCCATAGCTGAATAAATAAACCCAGTTGATTTGTGGTCCAACGCTAAAATTTAAAATGATTAATCAAATACTAACTATGTTAACAATTAGAGACTTTTTCAATCCTAGCTGAACTTAATCCAATTTCAGATTTAGAGCTTCCCAGCCTTAGTTCTCATCATGCTGAGTTAACGGAGATCTGCTGTAAAGGTCTGCTTCTCTTTTAAGGATATCCAATCCTTACTCTTTACTACACAAAAGAGTTAACAATTATTATACTATAACATTAATAAACTGAAGAAGAATAGAACTTATAACTACTATATAATCTTCTATTATAAGTTTTTAAGAGATATAAATAATATTGATACAAATTAAAATAACTCATTGTAGAATATAGGGAAGTGATAATGTGTGACAATAGTTAGCCAGTTGTCTTCTCTATAATTTAAATTTAAATTTAAATTTTATTTGAGGTGGGCTGACCTAGGGATGATACCACACCGATTAGGGAAGTGAAGAAAATGGGAAAGGAGGATAAAACCCGGAAAACCTCCATGTGCAGTGTATGATAGGCCAGGAACTCCATGGACCGCCTTTGCTATTTGCTATCTCAGTTCGTGGCATTGGCGTGCAAAACCAACACAGTCAAAATCATCCCCTACCCAAAGTCCATTACCGGGATCGAACTTGGGAGGCAGTGGTAGAGGGTCTATACTTGTCTTCTCTATAATTGATTCACCCTCAATCAGGCACATTTTTACATAAACAGGATGGTCTGATGCAAGAGAAAAGAAGTGCTATGTTGAACAACAGTTAGCCGCCAATATTCTTAATGATTTCCACCTCAATCAGGTAATCTCTTACATCCCAGTTATTTTTTCCTCACTTCAAGGTACTAGAGACATAAGCCTATGTCTGTCATGGCTACCTGCCATATAAGGATCTTAATCAACCTTGCTTATTACTTTCTTAACAAATGTATAAACCTCAGGTTGGGTGAGACCTAAATAAGATTTTACTACTATTTGTCTTCTTTATTATTATAACAAACTAGGGAGTTTATAGGGAATTTGGCGCCCAACTACTTGGTTGACGCCTCAGCAAGGAAACGGCACCCATTACCATTAAATTTCCCCTTGAAGTCTATTCCAGTGATGAGGGGGTGGAAGGCAAGTCGGTAAGGGCGTACAGCTACCAACCTGAAGGTTGCAGGTTCAATTACCGCCCTTTGCACATCAATTGGGGTGCCAGTCAAAGGAAGCTATTGGCGGTTAGTAGGTCTAATAACACGAAAACCTTACCCATGATGTAACCAGAAAATTTGAGTCCCAATCTGGAGGTGGAAAAACTTTCTCCAATGGAGTTGACCCTGTTCAGGTTTCATGTCATTTCTTTCTTTTGGTAATGCCTGTCCCCTGGTCAGCTTGCCTCAGTTAAATAAAAAGTCTATTCCAGTGATGATTTTCTCCATTGGGATAAGGATTTTTCCGTCAGACATCCCAGAGACCTTAAAATGGAAAGAGCCAAAAACGTGTCCCTAACGTTTCCTCTTGATCAAAGAAAGCCAACCACATTTGGTTAATGACCTGCTTAAGAAATGGGACTCTTTACCCATTATAGCATTTTGCAAACCAAATGATTGATTTGCTAGTTGCAGGCGGCATCACTCGCCTCACAACTCCTACATAATTTCCAATCAGTCAGTGATGAAACCTGACCAATCCTAATTGGTATATATAATAGTTAATCAATGATCAACTATTAGATGCCAGAATTTCATCAGCAACTCTGCCCAACGAGATCTTAAGCATTTGTAAGGATCAGTTCTGATGGATCTGAACCTGGAGAATTACCTAAAAATCCACTGACATTATTAAAGCCAAAATCAAAATCAACTAATATCCAATTCATTCACTAGTGGGACTTATCCCTAAAAAACTAGCAGTTAACCTAGGAATCTGGAAAGGTGAGCAAGAATCCTAAAAGAGGTTTTCTAAGTTTTACATCTATGCAGCCAATGATGGTGTCTATTATAAATTTGGCAATATGATTAATATAAATTGTAAGTGTTGCATAGGGTGAGTCCACTAAGCAACAGATGAACAATATAGAGATTACTAATCTCTAAGACAAACTTGGTAATTCTTATAAAAACACAAAGCAATAGCCTTGGTAACACCACTTTATTTAATTTAATATAAATAGCTGATTCCTTATGCTCACTATCCCTTCTTCTTTCTCCTAAAAAACCCTTCCTATCTACTCTTCTCATCACGCTTTATATATCCACAATTTCAGTCAATTCTGACCTTTTGGCTTAGTCTATTCTTTTCCACCATATTCTAATTGGTTTATCCCTCTAACTGAGAGGCTCTGGCAGAGCTATTATTTTTGAATTTTCTATCGCCTTAAAGCCTTATTTTGAGGCAATTTAGTAAGTTTCATTCCTGAGTTTGGTATTGCCTTATCTACTTCTTTTGAGGCAATCTACTAGATATTTTTCTATTACTCAGTTTCATCCAATATGCCCAATCCGCCATAGCTATTAGGGGCATATCATTCAGTCATATCTATTTCCCAACATTACCCCCCTTGACTGGACAATAAGTCTCATATTGCTTATATGCCCAAAGGAACTTTTACTAACTCAATTAATGGTTTGACTAATCGTGGGGTCTTTGTTAGTGTAGGCGTCACCACCCATTTTCTTGCTTATTTCAAATGGACTGATCCAGATGTTAGCCAACTTATGCTTCTGACCAAACCTGTTCTGGCCATGAAATAAAACCATCTCTCCTTCTTGGAACAGGGATAGCTCGCTATACCATACCTGATTGTTGGCCTGATTCTTTATCTTTTTGGTCAAGCTGAAAGAGTACGCTTTTTGTTTGTAGCTTGATTAAAGTGCTCACCAGGTTACTCAAGTAACGTTGCATATCAACTCCGCCAGTATTTTTTATGCAGGAATAGAGCAGTGCAGGTAGAGCTGGGTGCCGTCCATATAAAAAAGGAAGAGACTCTTCCCCGTTGCAGAGTGGTAGCTAATCTTATGGGCAACGATGGCGGTGGAAAGGAAGGAACTTTATTCTTAAGGCCAAACCATTAACAATTTCTGGAATATGTTCGCTAAGGTCCCATTAACGTATCCACCATACCATTGGATTGGGATTATATGGGGTCATTAGTACCCCATGAATGACCATCAACTCATTTAGCTTCAGAAGGATGTGAGAGGTGAAGTTGGTTCCATTATTAGTAAAGATGAACTGAGGGCAGACATGTCACTGGATTATACATTACATTATGAACTTGGCCACTGTGACTGCCCCCAAATCCTGTATCACCCGCGCTTTGACCTACCTGGCCAAGTGGTTGATTGCCACCAGAATGTATTTGGACTGGTTTTCTCCCATCAGCAGGGTCCCAACGACATCAATAGAAACCATATGCCAGGAAAAATGTGGTTTCAATAACTGATAAGAGGTCTTCTGGAAGAATGGCTTTTCCACTTGACACTGGTGACAGCAGGAAATTGTCTCAAGCACATAAAAGTGCATGATCTCCCAAAAATACTGAGGGCGCAACAATTCTAGCATCTTTCATATTCCACCATGACCCAAAGCCTTATGCACGCTCATAATAATACTCATCCATGCTGAGGGTCTCAGGAAGTTCACTGTAGAATCTCCGGTATGTTTTATAAAACTTACCATTCCATTGGAAGGTATTAACTTGCATCTCATTCAATGCCTTAATAATTTGAGGCGGTTCATCATTTTATTCCACTAAGTATATTGTCATACATTACATCGCTTAGATTCACTTTAAAGGCAATTGTTGGTAACTGTAATAAACAATTGGCATACTAGTGTTTTGCTCCAGGTTAATGAAGTATTTTGAAATCATAAGCCTGCAGTTTGAGAGCCCATCGTGCTAATCGCCCTTCAGGCTCTCTAAGATTCCTGGAAGCAACGTAATGAAGCATGATTGGTTACTACTTTAAACTTCACTCCATGCAAGTACACCCTGAATTGCTTGTATGTGTAGATTGCTTCTAAGCAATCCCACTTGGTCAAAGTATAATTGCATTCATGGCAGTTCTTGCTCCAACTGCAGTATGAAACAAAGTGCTCCTCACCTTCATCGTTCTTTTAGTATAAACCCGCCCCAATAATGGAAAAAGAAGCATCCATCTGAACGATAAATTCTTTATCAAAATTTGGGTAGTGTAGCACTGGTGCACTTAATAATGCCATTTGAAGTGTGACAAAGGAGCATTGTCAGCGTTCCTTCCATTCAAACACAGCATCATTTTTAGTAGCTCAAATAGAGAGCCCCCAATACAGCTGAAATTGGGGATGAAGTGCCAGTAGTAACCAATCATCCCCAAAAATACCTGTATGGCAGCTTATTGTTCTGTTGAGTCATTTTCTAAATTACTGTCGCCTTGCCTAGATGAGTTTTAGTCCATTTGCGTCTACCACAAACCCTAGGTATTACAGCTGGTCTTTGACGAAGCGGAATTTATGGGTCTTAATTTTGATTTTGGCCACAGCAAGTCGGCGAAATATTTCCTCCAGATGGGTAAGATGCTCAGAAAACGTTTGAGAAAAGACATTGATATCGTTAAGGTATATGAGAACGCACAACAGCTTCAAGTCACCAATGTAGTGTCCATAGCCCGTTGAAACATGGCTGGGACGTTGCACAGCCCTTGATGTATACATGTCAGTTGGATGAGCCCCTTGAATGTAATTATGGTGCATTTCTTCTGTTCTGCCATGGGCAACTCAATTTTTCAGTAACCCAATATCAAATTCATCACTGATAAATAGCAAGCTCCCCCTGACCAATCCAAAGCACTATCAATCTGTGGTAAAGGATCTAAGTTCTTTTTGGTAATACTATTGAGCTTCTGGTAGTCTATTACTACCCAGTTGCTGCCATCCTTCTTTTTTACAATTAAGATGGGCAAAGCTTATGGACTCTTTGACGGTTCTAGCATCCCTTTCTCCAGTAGCTTCCTGATTTCCTCAGTAACTACTTCTTCAGCTGCCCTCAATTGGCGGATCATCTTAGACCTAATGGGGGATGATCTCTAGAGTCCAATTGGTGAACTATCCCCTGGGTGCATCCCAAATCATGATTGTTGGCAGCAAAAATCTCCTTATGTTTTCAAAATAAAGCTAGTACCTGATTTTTATGCTCTTCTGATAATCCTGTTAAATTTTTCCTGTGGAACCACCACCATTAATCTGGATGGGGGTTTGACAGGGATACCAAATTCATCCAGTGATCCAAATTCATGAAAGTGGAGAACTTTCTTAATGGGGGTCAAATGTAGGTATGCCACTACTTGGTGTCAGCAGACCTGCAACGGTTATCTATGTTTTTTTCTAGAAAAACCTTGATCTCCTTGTGTCCAGGAAAGATGAGGCCTGGAGATGCATGAGGCTCTAACCGTGATTGCTTGTAAGTCCCGATTCTCCCCATAAAATTCTTCAGGTAATTCAACCTCTAGCTCTATATTTATTATAACTAGATGACCAGAGGGGATTGTTGTGGGTCCAGAGGCTTGTAGGGGCAACCTTTGATACCTTGTATATCTGGTAGATAGAGCTCAAACTTTACTTTTTAATTAACAGTAATTAATGGGGATTAAACTGTCACTTTAAGAAAGGTTGACATGTCCCATATGTACAGGATCCTTTGGCACTCCACTGGAGGTAAAATAAATCAGGGTCTACTGCCCCAAAAATTTTGAAGGTCTCAACCAGCATATCAATGACAGCTGTCAGACATTCTCCTTCTCAACTTAAGAAAAAGAATGTTGGAGGTATTAGTGCTCCTGAATCTGATACCATTACTGGCCCATCACCTGCCCAATCTTCAAATAATATTGTGGATATCAACAATATGAGCACCCACAGCAAAAAGACCTTAGCAGATTCTCAGTGGAATCCTAACTATCAGAAAAATATGGTTTATAACAAAAAATGGCTTAAAAAGGTATTAACTAATAATAGGATTACTTTGACTTTTTGGCCAAATTTGGGGTGTTCATTACCACACGGGTTTAATCACCTCTGAGGTGAGAAGAAATTACTCAATGATGATAGGGTAAAGATTAACCAATCATTACCACATGAATCTGACCACCACTGAGATGAGAAGATTTTACTTGACGATGATAGGGTACAAATTAACCAATCATTACCACACAAGTCTGACCACCACAGAGGTGAGAAGATTTTACTCACTGGCGATTGGATACAATTTATCAAAATGTTACCACACGGGTCAATTTTGCCTCAAAAAGTTTGTCTTCGATTGGATAGGCTGAAAGCCTATATTTCCTAATTTAGATGACTCAGCTTTATATACTTTTGCCTCAAATACCCATGGTCTCAGAATCTGAACTAGTTTAAATAGGAAAAACTAGTATTGAGAAAAGGACCTTCTTTAGGTTTGCCCTGCTTAAACAATAAAAACTTAAAAAACTTTAACAAAGCGCTATTTATCACTTTTATTAAAAAGTAAAATTCTCACTTTAAACAAAATATTGTGGCATCCATCAGCGGATCCCACAACAACACTGAAATGTTGCATAAAAGCAGTTTTAATTAACAGGTCATAATTACTATTTGATAGCGCTATTGCCAAAGCTACAACAGCAATTGACTTAAACTGCAAGGGCAGCACACTGTACGCTCCCACTGAGATCATGGTTTTGCTTTAGCGGTCCTATGCACCATTTAATGTTCCACATCAGATCTCAAAGTCAACTTCTCCATAAACTTAGTAGAAACTATATTGACTGGGGTGCACATATCTATTATAGCGCGGACTTTTAATTTTTGCCACAAAAATGTCACAATAAGTACACTCAGATTAAAAAGAAATTTTACTGTTTACTAAACGAACATTTAGAGAATCTCTCTTTCCAAGGATTTGCATAATCCCTTCACCAACTTTAGGGTATTTTTTTATGATAGCGTCTACTGTAAGGGTAACGTTTACTCTTTTCAGAGAAGGCACATTTGAGGAGGGGCCCAGCTCATCCAGCAAAATCTGTTCAAAAATCTGTCAGGTGTAGATCTTTGGTTGTTCTTGGGGTCCTTATTTCGCCATGGCCCTTGCTTACGCCTGTGTCAATACATTTACCTCTCCGGCCAGCTGTTATATAGGAACTCATCATTGTACTAAAGGACTTCATCTGGATATACTTCAGCAGGCTTAGGTAGACAGGTGGGGTTGGGATATCGGAGGTAGAGGGTACCATCTAAACTCCGCTCCATCTTTTCCCTGGTAGTACTGGCCCTGCTGTACATAATGGACCTGATGATTAAAGCATCTTTGTGCAAGGTGCTCAGGGCAACCGCAATTAAAACAATTTATCCCATAGGGCCTGCGTCCTTGGTTATTATGAGATGTTCCAGGCTGATAGTTGGACTGTCGGTGGTTGGCATAGGCAAGCCCAGGTCAAAAGTTGGGCTGCTAACAGTTGTTGTAAGCAGGTCCTTTCTGGAAGTTGGACTGCTGTGGGTAACTCAGCTGAGAATGAGGCGCATAGTTGTAATAAGGCTGGGGGTTACTGGGTGGAATAAAAACAGGGCAAGATGATACACTAAATGAGAATGGCTGGCGATGGCTGCTGAGGATTTCTAATCTGTATTGGGCGAATTAAAGGTGGCAGATAGACAATGCAGAAATTAGACAAATTTGGCAGGGGTACGTCATCCTGCAAAACTGGGGCCATGGCGTTGTACAGTTCACGGTATGGCTTTACCACAGAGATCATCACAATTCCCATATCAGCTTTGGATAGGGTCCCTGCCCCAATCAACAAATGTGCTTCTTTTGTAAATTGGTCAAAAAACTCAGTGAGGGTCTTATTAAAATGAAACCCAATGGTCAAAAACTTGGCCTTCCACTACAACATCTTTGCGCTGCCCCCAAACAAACGCAGCACAGTCTCCTTCACATCTTGGTATGTAACGGAGCTGCTAGGAAGATAGCAGGTGACTTGGTTGGCACTTCCAACATCCAAGGAGGGATATCAGCAATTTAGCCTTGCGCCAATCTGATGCTTCTTACACCATGAATTCAAACTGTATAAATAATCTGTAGATGTTTCCATCACAGTCAAATGGAGGCAGCTTATTGATACAGACCTCCTCCTCCCACTCATAGCTGTGGGCCTTTGGAGTGTACTAGGAATTTGTCAAGGTTCATAGCTGGATTCTTGATGAGGAGCTGGCTCAGAAGGGCCAGCGGCGCATGGCTTGTCTGCTACTTTAGGGGTAGCGTGGGTCTCTTTGGTGAGCAGTACTGCCATTACCTGGGGGAATTGGTTCATCAACGTATAATCATCCCTGGAGCTGCCATCATTAGTTAAGTAGCTCACGCAGCCCACATGTTCAGTTAAGAGCTCCTTGGCTTGGTATCCAGCCTCATATTTACCATAATACAAATCTCTCCAAGCAGGCCCTTGTTGCTCTTCCCCTTCATAATAAAGGTGTTAAGGATAGATGGTGTTTTTCAATTTCCGCTCAGCATAATGTAATCATTCTGTAGTTTTGTCCAGGCAATTGCCAAGTTGCCTGTTTTGTTGCCCTAGGATCTGCAGCTATCTGGATGCGTTTTTGAGTTGGTCTATTTGTCATTACGCTCCTGAAGAAGCTCATTTTGCTTCTTGAGTACTGCATCCAAGACAAGTTTTATTTCTGCTTACACAACTGGTGCGGCATGCCATGAAGATTTCCCATTAATGCAAGCCTCATGTGACATAGCTGGCAACTGGAGAATTTATTGTTGTAGTTGTGCAATGGGCCCCCTGAAATGAGCACCAATTTTTAAGGATGGCTACATAGCTGATATACGTCACAAGGGTTGCACAGCGTTAAGCTCACTGGGCAACGGATGGATGATAAGGAAATTGCCAGTCCTTAAGACAAACTTGGTAAATTTTATAAAAACATGAGGCAATAGCCTTGGCAACACCACTTTAATTTAGTTTATATATATATATATAGCAGATTCCTTCTGCTCGCTATCCCTTCTTCTTCCTTTTAAAAAATCCTCCCCTCTAGTATTCTTGTCACACTTTATATATCCACACTTTTGGTCGATTCCTATCCTTTGGCTTAAATTATATTTTCCATCATATTCTAATTGGTTTATCCTTATAAGTGAGAGGCTCTGGCAGAGTCTATAATTCTTAAATTTAACATTGCCTTATCGCCTTATTTCAAGGTGATCTAGTAATATCTTCTCTGAGTTTTTTATTGCCTTATTGCCTTATTGCCTTATTTTGAGGCAATCTACTAAATATTATTCTATTACTCAGTTTCCGCTAATTTTAATCAATTCTCCGCAGCTATTTGGGGCTTATCATCTAGTCATATAAATTTCCTGACAGTGACCATATCCAATCATCATCCTATTCCTATGGGGTCGCAAATTGTCCACTATATGGAGAAAGCTAGAGTCTCAACAAACTGGATTAATTAAATGCCTTTAACCAGATCTGTATCAAAAAGGGAAAATAATGGCTCACTTAATTCAATACCATTAAGGGTATTTTTAAATTCTGGGTCATGCTGTTTGAGTTTAAAAATGCATTTGCAGTTTTTCAATGTTTATAAATGTGGCATTAGGAGTTGTTGGGTGTATGCGCTTTAACCTATATGGATAACATCCTGATTTTCCCATGATCAAGAATCTCATGAGATTCACCTGCAGTAAGTGGTTGAGCATTTGAGAGCAGAAAACCTGAAGCTAAAGATCAGCAAGTGCAAGGTTTTTAAGTTACAGCTCAACTTTATGGGCAACTTCATGTTTGGCAAAGGTCACATCATCACTCCAGATAAGGAGAAGACTATCTTTGATTGCAACACCAACTTCTTTTAAAGAACTAAGAAGCTTTTTGGGGACATGCACCTTCTTTAAAAAGTTCACTCTCAACCGTTTGAAGGTTACTTCACTCTAGTTATAGAATGGTGGAAAAAACCTTCTTTGGTCATCTAAATTAGAGGATGCCTTCCAGGCTGTAAAGTTCACTTTGCTCTTCACGTTAATACTTCACCACGTGAATTCAAGTATGTATAATAAACAAGGCTCCCAAGACCTTGCGCATTAACTTGAAATATGGAACTATGACAGAAGAGAGTTTCCTTGTCATTTGGTGGACTAGGTTGCATCAGAAACCATAATGATCATTTGAATCATACCAAAACTATAAGTTAAAAGCCCCCAAATTTGAATGTTCTGGGGAAATATCACATGCAGCAGCATATGATAGATATATGCATCACCTTGGCTGAGATGTGATAGATGTCCAATATGCCATTGGCCTCTTTCGTCTGATGGGCTTCCTGCAGCTCGCTCACTGGCACTTGGCCAACTCCTTGCTTGAGCTTGTGCACCCCCACTTGACTATGGCTATTGAAATGTCAAACTTCCCCTATCCTTTCTCTCACAACTCTCCTGTTGTGAGGCACAAATGCCAAACCCTTGTGGAAGTCTGGAACTATAGCTCCCCTCCCTGGATAGCCATTTCAGGGCCTACAGAACCTATAAACTTAGATAAATAAATTTATGAAAACGTTATTATAAGTGAAAATGTTCTTTATTTAGTGGTCAAACCAATATAGATAAAATTTCTAAGTGAGGGGAAAGGGGACGCACCCTCACCTGATAAATAGTAGCCCAGCAAGCGCTACATGAATTAATAGTAAATTATGCGTCAAATATGCTAATGGATTTCAGCGTTCAAGCAACCATCTGCTGGTGGATCAAGGGACTTGAATTTACTAAAATCCACCATAAATATCAATATACATTAATATAATAAGTTACATCGACTCTACAATTGAGTCAAGTCAGAAAATTAGGAATGCAACTGTCATCATAGTAGATTTCTTAAGTCCCAACCTTAGAAAATCTATGTATGATCATTGATCATTACAATAATGAGTTTATAGTAGCTAGTGATGCCTCAAACTTTGCTATACCTGCTTCTCTGTTGCAAGTGGCCATGGATAGATTCAAGCATCGGGTGGTATTCTCTTTCCACAAGATGTTGAAACCTGAGTTTCATTATACTGCTTATGATAAAGAAAAGTTGGCAAAAGTGGAAGTGTTGACTTATTAATGTCACCAGTTACATGGTTCCTCCCAGCCATTATGTGTGCTTGCTGATCACTGAGCTTTACTGTAAAACCAAGACCCTCATGTACTGACCCCATGACAAACTCTATGGCATGAAACCCTTGCCCATTTCTTGTTCTCTTATGAGTTCACAAAAGGCAAGAGGAACAGACTATCTGATGCCTTAAGCTAGAATTCAACCTTAGATCCTGACCCCAAGGAAATCAAGCTGCATAACACATCTGGTGATTACCTCAGTTAAGATTATATGCAAGAAGCCCACCAAGTACTTGCGCTCCTTCTCTTGCTTCTTTGGAGAAACTAGTGAAGTGTGGTATGTTCAGAAAGGTCCTCATCTAGCAATCCTTAATAGCTGAAAATACCCAAGTTCTGGCTAAATTCAAATTGAATCAGGAGGATTTAATAAAGGGTAATATATAAAGTATGATATGGTAGGGTTCTAGGGGCGCTTATGGGTTCCCGCAGGACCACTTCGCCCAAAGATAATCAAGGAACACCATAATGGTATAACTGTAGGGCACCTTGAGAAGATAATTACCCTAAAGCTTATTTGCTATATGTATAACTGAAAGTGAATTTCCGCTCAGGTTGCAAGGCATACCAAGAAGTGCCTTGTCTGTAACATGATAAACCAAATTATCAGTCTCTCATGGGGTTGTTGGTACCATTCCAGAAAGTAGAGGGATCTTTGACTTCCCTCTCAGTTGATTTTATTGTGAAATTACCCTCTCTGATGGGTATGATGCTATCATGGTAGTAGTGGACTGGCTTAACAAGTTTGCCCATTTCATTCCATGTCACACCATAATAACTGCATCTCATATGGCCAAGTTATTTTTTCCCATGTTTTCTCCACCTATGGGGTTCATCAAGAGATTATCAGCAACCGTGGACCTCAGTTCACATCAGTTATAGTAAGGGTTAATCAAAACTCTCCATGTCCATGCTGCTCTAAAGCCTTCCAACTACAATCAAATGGGCAGACATAGTGAGTGAACCAATGCTTGGAGCAATTTTTGTTGCGTTACACAGTTGTTAACCATTCAGATTGGACCTCACACTTCTTTAGCGTAATTCAGCTACAACAATGCCCAGCCTTCATCCATTGTGTGTTCTCACTTCTTTGCCAATTATGGTTTCAACCCTGCATTTAATATGAAACCCAGTTTTGGGTCCAAGGTGTAAGCTGTGGTGGGCGTTGCTAAGTTCATCATGTCAGACATACAGTGTTATAAAGAAAGACTTGGCTTCCATTGGGGGTTTTCTAATACCCCCATTGGCATCCATAGCCTGCACAGCATCACCATTATGAGGATGCAAAAATAAGATCTTTCTGGGGGAAAGGTGCAGGAAATATTGATCAATGAACATCAATCTGGTCCCAACTATCAGGCTGAGGACTTGTAATAGTTTTGCCCATGCCTTCTGAGCTGTGGGAGAGCCAGCTGGTTTAGATGGGGGAGCTTACGGCAATTGTTCTGATTTGGACTCAGCTTCAGGGTTGATCTGTGCATGCACCTGATTTTGAAGGGTCAATGAATCCCTATTTTTAAATTGGTCAGCTGCATTATCAAGGTTATACTACACTGCAGTATTTCTTTCAATTGTGGCTTGAGCCCAAATATTCATTTCAATTTAACCAACTTAAAGTTCTGGGTGGTAATCAACACCCAAATATTCTTGAATGGAGGGTTAATAGGCAATTTCCTCGAGGTGGGCCCCTTGGTTCTCTCCATTGAGTTCATCCAGTGCCAAAATCAAAAAGGATAAGGTGACTGTTATTAAAGAGAACAGGGAGTTGGGACCTTCCATTGGTCATGGCAGATGTGTTGGGAGAGACAGGTATTTTAAACTTAACAAAAGATTTTAAAGTAGTCTGAATCGGCTTTCAGATATTAATGCTTTATTAAGAAAAGTACAAGATAACCCAGCACACTACCGTTGATAGATTGCTGGGTTTTATAGCTTAAACAGGGTAAGGGCTAACATACTTGTATGGTAACCAAGTAGCTGGCATTTATTCCTAAGGGCATCAAAATATGTCCATTATTTGCAAGTCCATGTTTTATGGGGCCTCTGAAATTGGATGCAGTGGATGGCTTGTTTGAAATTTCAACTTGAGAAAATTTTATGGCTTTTTCAAGAGTTGGTTTTTCTTTACCTCATTGTTTCACCTGCTTGAGATTCTTGCATTGTCTCATCTGAGGGATTTTTTATTCGTTTTCTTTAGGATTTTCCCCTCAATTGGGAAAAACAAAATTTTCACTTTTGGTGATTTGATCAATATTCAGTGGAAGGAGAGCACACTTATTAGCATATATCCCCAATTTTATGATGTATGATTTTGCAGATTCTGTGATAATAGGAGGTCAGGGAGCCTATCAGCGTGGGTTTGGGGCTGGAATATTCTGGGGGAGCAGCGGCCACCCATTGCTCATCAAGGGTATACCTCAATTCCACCATCTTTCCAGTGGCATTGCATGGGGTGCATTTCCTTTCTTTGTTTGAAAGGGGCGCAGCTTCCTATCCAGTCTAATAGTGATGGTGGGGGATCCTAACTACATCAAGAAAGTATAACAGGGGGTAAATACAAACTTGGATGCTGCCTTGAAGATATACAAGGAGAACATGGATGGTAAGGGATGGTCCAGGCCTTAATATAAAGTGGGGGACATTGTGATGCCCCATTACAATAGTATTCCTATCAATCAGCTATGCAAGAAGTTGGGGATAAGTAGTTTAGTACCTTACCGCATGGTTAGAAAGGTGGTCATGCACTCTGCCAGATAAATCTACCATTAAAGTTCTGTATATTCTCCACATTACACAGCAGTAAACTGATTCCTTTGAGAGTCTACTTCCTGAGGCACAAGAGCTATATCTTGTAAATGGGGCACCAGAGTGGAGGTGGAGGAGATTGTGGGGCTTTTGTAGAGTTTTTGAAGTTTGGAATACATGATATTATGTAAGGGTAGGGAAGCTGCAGAAAATAGCTGGGTCTAGCTCACAATTATGACCATGCTCATGGTATGATTGATGCATTTCATAAGTGTAACAGATGGAAAAACCCCAGTTCCAACTGCCATATATTTGAACAATACTCTGGCACATGACAACCAACTGAAGCATCCTAATGAGTAGGGAGGCATTTGGGGCACTGACAGCGCCAAACATTTACCTATTATTGGTTGATTATGCCAAATCCTCTGAGGGGAATTGGTCTGAAACCAACATACTCAAAAAACCCCTGACAAGGGAAAAGACCAACAGGTAAGTGAGGTATGTGAACCCTGAAACAACC
Source organism: Massospora cicadina (assembly GCA_022478985.1). Lineage (NCBI taxonomy): Eukaryota > Fungi > Entomophthoromycota > Entomophthoromycetes > Entomophthorales > Entomophthoraceae > Massospora > Massospora cicadina. The sequence continues at coordinate 42,465 of JAKSZP010001840.1, read as the reverse complement.
TTTATTTTATTCTAAATAGTAATATGACCCACCAACCAGAGCTCATCTGGGGAGCAACTGACAATGCTCCCCAGGAAAGGGAAATGCTAGGGTAAGAATTCTGAATTGAACTTTGGAATGGCCAGGTGCGCCTTATAAAGGCAGCGCTTCAGATGCCTCACTTGAGTTATCAATTAGGCTTGTGCAAGCCTAATCAACAACTCAGGTGAGGCACAAACCAGCACCCAAAATGACCAAACCAAAAGTAATTTTAAAACAAATAGAAAAATATTTTAAAAAGCGCTCTGACTCAGATTTGGAAAATCCAAATCCAAAGTCAGAATGTATCAAATGAGACAAACTTGTCCGTTACAATAAGCACTTTTTGGATGCTACTGGTCCCAATTTAAACTTACAGATGCAGCCATGAAGTACTCCCCAGCACCTAAGAACTTTCCTTAGTCCAAAGCCTTTGGGAGTGGGTTGGGTTATAGAAACTTAAGGGTGATATAATATCTTATGACATTATTTTGTGAAGTGAATAAATGATAGTGAGGAGATGAGCAAGGGCAAAGGCCAAGTAATCACCCTCCTTGACATCAGGTACACCATGGATAAACGCTGGGTCAAGTCTAAGCAGGCCCAGGTAAATCCTCATAAATTGTGTGATAGTTTGAGATGTTACTTTGATGGTACCAAAAATCAACAGTTACAATTTAAATGAGGGTGAGGCATTACAACTGTTTTCCAAATGGAAATTTGACCCCTTGACTAGGCTAATATCACCAAAAATGGTAAAATGTGGATGGTGTCAGAAACTTGATCTCACACCTACTCAAGGTAGAGAATACCAATGATGGGATATTATATTATTTAAAATCATCTCCAAGCCCTACAAATCGACGCAGGCCTTGCCAATTCTCCTTCAAAGTTGCATACTTATGGCCAATTTCTTGGTTGGCCATCCCCTATACCTTATTTTAAGGTTGCTTTATATATATTTATCATATGATACCTTTTGCTGGTCTTGAGTTTACCTTCTCAGGTGAGTTTTCTGGGTTTTGTATTCAAGCTATAAGATATTTCACCTTACTGGGTATGTTTATGTTTATTTTAATAGTTTATTATTGGAGCATTAGATCCAATCTCCTTACATTCACTATCAGACCTAGACCCCACCCTCCATAGTTTTAAAAACATGCAGTAAACAATTGTCACCGCCATGGCCTTGCCTTTACCTTGGCTTTTTGTCAAAGTCTCTCTAATCTATGGTATACTTTGGCTAAAGCCTTACAAGGTATCATGACATGTGGGGAAAACATGTTTAATCACAAGATAAGTTCAGGGCCCTTGAATCACTTTGTTTAAGATACTGGTGATCTGATACCATGGGGAACCCACAACCATAGTGCTGAAATAGCTGTATGGTTGAATTATAGCTAGGTGAAAACTTTGCCGTGGTAACTTATAACTATTAAGAGAAGTGATAATTCTATTCAAGTTTGAGAGGTATTTAAAAGCCATATGGGAACGTGGTATTGGATAGGGTTACCTTGGGGCCTAGAAATGTAAAACCTTACATAGAACCTTGATTTCTCCTGTTCAACCAACCCCTTTGGAGTTTTAGGGTAGGATTTTATTGATCTAGGTAGGAATCAATGGTGTAAGGTGAGGTCTACCTTTTGACAAGTTAATTGATTATCAAAAACTGTATCACTACTGGTTGATTGAAATTAAACCTTGAATAATATTGATACAAGGGTGAAAGGTATAGAACCCAGTTAAGGTGGCTAGTCTACTTAACCCTTTCACTAATTTTTAAAAAAAATCATCCATTTTTGGTCTTAAATTTGGAATGAATTTCTTAGCTGATGTTCACTCTTTTTATGCTCACTTTAGTCCTTGTCATAACACAAATATTTAATAAATCTTTGAAATAAATATATATAAATTTTATTTTTGGACGAATATATGCATTTTTAGATTTAGATCACCCCCCATTCTTGGATGCATAAATGCGTCAGATCATTGAAAGGGTTAATAAAACACATTCACTGATGTACTGACATCTGAAACCTTCAACTCTGATAGGTTCAATCTATTTGGGTGAGGTGGTGAGTATTGGAATTTTGTGAGAAATTCTATAAGTAGGCGTTATAAAGGCTACAAAATTATTAGTTCCGTGGCTCCAGTGAAGATTGACACAATTGCAACGAAGTTATTAGTTCCATTGCTATAGTTGGTTTCAATCAGAAATACAAAACCTGTAAGCAAATAGACCAAATTTAAACTACGTAAGATGAGAATTTAGGTACTTTATTAATTAAAGACTAGAGATAACTATAGGGAAGATGTAGTGGTTCATAGCAAGGATTTCCTTGATCCGCCCAAGTTAAGATCTTTCCTACCAGAGGACCAATATTGTTGATTATCATTATTATTATAATAATTGTGATGATCATATCTTCTAGGATTCTAGTTGGATGCGATCAACCTTCTTAACGAGGCCTAGCCCCTTCAAAATGATTAGTCATTTCAAGTTGCTTGGACATCTCAAATTACTGTGTTTTTTTGGGTTGATTAGATTTATGAGGTAGATAACTCTGAAGAGTCTTTCTTTGGTCAAATTGAGAATTTGTTTTAGTTGTCTCCATCTTATTAGACCAAGATACCAAATCTCAATCTAGAGTATTTTTGGTTGTCCTAGTTGTTTTCCAACAACGCCCCCCTCAAGATCTTGCCTAGGGGGCACATACTTGCATAGAAACCTACTATGCACTCTATTGATAACAGTACCAGTATCAATAGAGGCAATTGAGTATTCAACACCCTGACAATAGATAATATGGTAAGGACCAGCTCATAAGGGGTCCAGTTTATGAATCTTTCCTCCCAGCCTAGGGTGGTAGAAGAGTACAAGGTCTCTGACTTGATATTATGGTAATGTAGGTCTACTAGCGTTGGTTTGTGCTCCTTCCTTCAAGGTGGTAGCGGCAAGAGAACATGAAGCTAATGCTTGTAATTGGATTATTTTATCAGCTTGTCTCCTCATCACTAAATCAGTGGTCTGCGGGGTGGCCTCTTCGAGTATAGGTTGTACACTTGAAGGGAGGATAGGTTCCCAACCATATAAATCTTTAAATAAGACATTCCAATAATATGATGGTAGCTAACTCTATAAGCTAACATCGCACTGGGTAATTAAAGGTTCCACCTACTAGGATCATTGGAAGCCATCTTTCAAAGAATGGCTACAAGGGTACCATTGTCTCATTTGATGGCACCATTAGTGGAAAGATTATATGGGGATGTGAATGACTAGTAGGTACCCATTAATTTGGTAAGCTCAGCTATCACCTGAGATATGAAATTTGTCCCATTATTCAATAAAAGGACTTTTGGACTGCCATGCCTGGTGAAAACTTGTTTAGAAAGGAAAGATGCTGTAGCCTTGGCGGTGACAGTGGAGACTGAGATAGCTTCAATCCATCTAGAAAAATGATTGATAGCTAGTAGAATAAATTGATGTCCATAGGTGGCCGTAGGGAGAGGACCTACCACATCAATACTCACAGTAGAGAAGGGTTCAGAAGGTCCTATAATTTGGTGTTGGAACATTGAATTTCCTCCACGTTGTTGTTGGCATTTAAAGCACAAATCTAGTACATCATGTACAGATTCCAGCATATTATCCCAGTAACAATGATTCTTTAACCATTGGAGGGTCTTAGCGACAGCTCCATGACCTACAGTTTTGTGGGCCTCCATGATAGTGTCAGTCCTCGCAGAAGGCCAAATAAAGGGCAACCATTTGGATCCCAACTTTTTGTATAGTAAACTGTCAAGAGAGTGTCTGTAACTCTCTTGTTCCCAGCAAGGTGATGTGGGATGCAAACCCACATTGCTAGGGAACTAGCCGTTAGGAGATTGGGAAGGAAGGCCCCTCAAATGGTGCCTGTGCAAAAGGCACCACAGGCAAAGGTGTACACCACAACATAAAGTGCCAGGTAAGTCAGAAACATTACAGCTTGAGTGGACCCCAGAGGGAGTCCATAATCAAGTGCAACTTGGCGTCAGGGAGCTTGGGTGCCTCAATCTGGAGGGGACCTGGGCAGCCCAAGGGAGCATCTGGGATTTTGGTAAATTGCAATAAAAGGTAGTGGCCCACATAGTTGGAGACCTCCCCGAAGAGGTCCACCACCAAGTTAACCCAAGGAACCATAGATAAAGACGTAAAATAACGGGTAAATTTATTTAAAAAAGTCGACCAACAAGGAATGTTGGTCGCAAAAACATATTTAAAGTGGGTCGGGGAAATTCAGGTTCTGTGGAAGTGCACCCAAGACTTGACGCTCCAATAAACAGATGCTTCTGTCCATTTTGGTAAAATACACTGAAAGTGCCTTCACTTGAGTAATTGATTGAAGCCATATTTTACCCAAGCTTAAAATTTCATAACTTGAGTGGGACTTAAACCCTTACTCTCAAATCAACCAAATTGAACCATCTTTGTTTATAACGTAAAATCATTCATTTTAGGGCCTGGGCTGAGATAAGAGGCTGGGCGTTTTGCACCCCATTAGTATCAACCTGGGTATGCTTGGCTTGCACCCAGCGTTAATCTAAGGTGTGTTTCAGGTCAGGAAGAGCTGAAGTTTCACCTTCTGGGCCTCTTGTCGCCCAGCCTTGTCTTTAGCATCAGTCCCTACTATAAAGTCATCCAACCATGACATTACCCTCTCCTCCTTCTTAGGCTCCCCCCCCTCCAGGGGCATTTGCTAAGGAGAAGTTCTTATGTGCTGGTGGCAACTTCATAGCAGCAACAGCCAGCTTAGGGCTGAGATCCTGCAGCCTCAGGGAAACAATTATGGAAGGATTTGATCAGGTCTTGGGCATGTACACAATCCCGTGCTGGCACCCAACTGTTCTCTGCTGCGTCAAACCCTTTCCAGGATACCAGGTACTCAAGGCATCGCTTAACCCGGTGGTAGGTTATGATTTCCTCCACTTCCCATTCCAGTGCCCCATCCACAAGGTAAGCCTCAGGAGTCACAGGAGGAGGGCCCTCAAACAATGTCAACTTGCTTCATGAAAGATGGAGAAGATCCAAAACGCGGAGGGAAGATCCAACTGGTATGAAGCATGTCCCATCTTTCTAACTACACGGTAAGGACCAATCCTCTTTGGACCCAGCTTTTTGCATGGCTGCTTGATAAGGATGTTGCGAGCATCAAGCATCATGAGATCCCCTTCCTTGTATGCTGGACCCACTTGGCGTTTTCCATTGGCATTCTTCTTATAAACCAGCATAGCCGCCTCCAAACTTGTGGACACCCCCTGATGGACCTTCTTGATAGTCTTAGGAAAGTCCAGCACCGCTTCCACTTTATAACCACAGCTGGTCTCCATGTTAAAAGCTGGAATAAAGCCATAGTTAGCAAAAGAGGGTGAACAACCGATTGATGAATGCAAAGTGTTGTTGTAGCTAAACTGGGCCATGGAAAGGTGAGGAACTCAATCTGAATGATCTACGGTGGTGTAACAACGCAGAAATTGTTCCAAGCACTGGTTCACTCACTCAGTCTGCCCATCTGATTGGGGTGATAGGCAGTTGAATGGCAGGGGTGAATCTGAAGAGTTTTACACAACTCTTCCCAAAAGATAGAGGAGGTTAACTGGGGTCCCCAGTCACTAATAATTTCTTGAGGAACCCCATGAAGCGCAAATACATGGGCGACGAAGAGCCTGGCCATTTCAGCAGCAGTTATGGTTGTTTGGCAAGGGATAAAGTGGGCGAACTTTGTAAACTGGTCCACCACCACCATGATGGCATCATACCCATCTGAAATGGGTAACTCCACAATGAAATCCACTGATAGGGAATTCCAGGGCCCTTCAGCCTTTTGGATTGATACCAGCAACCCTGCTAAAGGTTGCTTATTGGGTTTCATTTGATTGCAGATCAAGCACTCTTTACAGTACCGCCCCACCTGAGCAGGCAAGCCCTTCCAATTTTAAGTGCATTGTATCAATTCTAAGGTCTTTGCTTTCCCAGGATGACCAACAGTGATTCCGTCATGATGGTCCTGGATGATCTCCAGGCGCAGTGGTCCAGCAGGAACCCATAGGCGCCCCTGAAACCACACCATCTCATCCTTCATGTATATCCCCTGGATAAGTCCTCTGATTCAGGGCGCTCTTAGCAAGAACAACAGCATATTCAGCTGATAACGGCTGGGAAAGAACTACCCTTCTAAGCATACTATATTCTGCTGAATTTTCCAGAGGCATGAGCGCTGGCGTATGTACCATGGACTTAGGAAGTTGAGGCAGAATCATACTCAATGGAATCATCATCTGGGTGTTGTGAATCTCTACCTCCTTTGGATTGGGAGCCAAAGCAGGGTTGCAGCTCAAAGCATCCACCAAACCATTCTCCTTGCCCTTGGTGAACTCATAGGAAAATGTAAATAGGGCAAGGGTCTCATGCCAACGGGTCTGACGTGGTGTTAGAACATGCAGAGCGCGGTAGTACAACAAGGCTCGGTGGTATGTGCAAACCCAGAATGGTTGAGAGGAGCCATGTAAGTGATGACGCCAATAAATCAGCGCCTCCACCACTGCTAATAACTCCTTGTCATATACGGCGTAGTTTAACTCATGCAGAGACATTTTTCTAGAAAAATATCCCACTGGATGCTCAGACCCATCTTCACCCACCTGTAACAGGGCAGCTGCAATGGCAAAGTTGGAAGCATCTGAGGACACAATGAACTCCTTGGCAGGGTCAACATGGCGAAGGATGGATGTGGATAACAGGGTGCACTTCACCGCTTGGAAAGCATCCTCTAAAACGGGGGACCACTGAAGCATCTTGGCACCACTGGCCTTATATAAGGGTGCTGCCACCTCAGAGAGATTGGGTATGAACTTCTTGAGGAATGTACACATCCCTAAAAAGCTCCTTAATTCCCTGAAAGAGGTGGGGGTAGGCCACTCACAAATAGCCTTCTCCTTGTCTGGAGTTATCATATGGCCCTGGTCAAAAATGACGTTGCCCAGAAAAGTAACCTGGGACTTGAAGAATTCGCATTTACTAATCTTGAGGGTAAGGCAAGCGGCCCTCAATCTCTCCACTACTTGTCAAAGGTGTACTGCATGTGACTCCTGATTGGAGAAAACACCAGGATGTCATCCATGTAGGCAACTGCACATACCCCAACAAGTTCCCCAACGCAGCATCAATGCAATGTTGAAAGATGGCAGGGGCATTTTAAGCCCAAAGGGCATAACCCAGAACTGGAAAATTCCTTTTTTGGTGCGGAATGCGGTTAACCACTCCTGGCCCTTCTTTATCTGGATTTGATTGAATGCATTGAGGCAGTCCAACTTAGAGAAAACTTTTGCCTTTTCCACATATCGTGCAATCTGGGAATCTAAAGGGATGGGATGGAGGTTGGGTACAGTCACATTGTTTGAATTCCCATAATCGACACATGATTGTAAAGTTCCATCAGCCTTCTCTACAAAGAGAAGTGGGGAGCAAACAGGGGAGGTACGCTGAAAGATGGCACCTTTGGCCAACTGCTCCTTCACCCATACATCTAAAACCTCTTCCTCCCAGACAGTCAATGGTTATATGGGGGAAGAAATATGCACCATATCCACATTGAGTTTAAATTCACAATCAAACTCGGAATGTTCTGGTAGCATACTAGCTGAAGCTGCATCAAAAGAAGATGCCAACTCCTCCAAACAGGAAGGTAAGGAAAGTCCCACAGTGGGCTTCAGCAAAGGGGCAAGATAAGGAGTGGGAACATTGGCCAATGTGGTAATTTGCCTTGGGCGTTATCCTCAGACAAGAGAACAATCAACTGGACCATTTGTCAAAGACAAGGATAAAGTTTTTTCTTTCAAATTTGTTCTGACGTCAAACTTCCGCCACCACTTAACACCCAAAATAATGGGGAACAAGAGGTTTCTGATAGCTTGAAACTGGGTGGACAATAGATAGGAACCCACCTGGAAATCTACTAACCCCATGACGTTCAGTGTGAGGATACCTTGAAAAGCCCCACCTCTAACCATACCACCTGGTGAGTAACTTAACTCAAGGTAGTCAGCAAGGTTTGGTCAATAAATTTATTTGAGGCACTAGTATTCACCAAAATAGTTGTGCTGAACTTTCCATAAGAGGATATAAGGGTAGCAGTCAACAAGAAATATCCAGAATGGGATTTATTCAATGCAGAAAATGCCATCAATTCACCAGAAAATTCTTCCTCTGGCTTGAACAATCCATCAGGGTATGTTTTGGAATCATAGAAGGGGGAGGGATAGTGGGCCACTCTTACTACTGAGGCCACATATCCCACCACACCTTCTGCAGGTGCATATACATCTTTATATTTATAACGAAGTTCTTTTTCCACTTCCTGAGAGCCCCTAATCATGGTAGGGGTCAAACGAGGGTTCTCAGGAGTAATCTGATATACCAAAATAGGGTCATCATCCAGACCATATGAGAAAATAAATGGTTCAGTTTGGGATAAATCGTTTGCATTATATAACGCGTTTTCTGGTTCTAACAAACCCACACTCATTCCAAGGGTTTGGTGGGCATTGCTATCCAGGGCCATCACCCCCAAGCCCAAAGCCGATGCCTTGGCATGCACCTTGGAAACGTGTTGGGGAGAAAAACAATAACGGAATCATTTTTTAAAATTTTGGGTTTGGACCCTTTGATGTTCCCAATTTCTGCCGAGATGGGGAGGAAATCAGTGGGAAGCATCTCACAATTCAAGGAAATCTCACTAGTTGAGGACGCGGTATTTATAGGGATGACCATGGATTACATCATCGCGGCAGAATCATCTGAAACCTTTACTTCATTCTCGGGGCTAGACCCCTGTATAGGTCCAAATTTAGAAGAAGTAGAAGGATTAGAAGGATACAATTCCCTCATTTTTAAGAGGCGCGCGTGACTTTTCAGCTTCCAAATTTATATAATTTGATCCAATGATGGCCAAATTACCTGGCCCCTTTCAGGTTGGGGTGGGGAAACTACCCCAAAGGGTTTTGACAAGATGATCAAATTTGGAAGGAGGTGATTGCCAAATTGGGGAGTTTTTCATCAATATGTCCAAAGTTGAATGGAGAAACGACGGTTTAACTTCATTGGTTAATGGCAAAGCCTGGGCTTTTTGCAGAATTCACTCAAGCATGCTTTCATTGGCTGACCCACTTGGCGCAGAGAAAAGAACTTGAAGAAGGAATGTAAGGATGCTTCATCAGGTCAATTCTGCTCTAAGACCTGTTCCAAGCTCTCCACTGTTCACCACAAAAGTGGGTGAGTTCAAAATACTGCAAAAACCCAGTCACCCACATCAGTTGACAATCAGGACAACAAATCCACTCCTTGAAAAAGCAAATGTGAACTAGACAGATTATGTTTACTTAACAAGGTTTTGGCTCAAGGGATGCCAAGGCTTGTTGAATTTCCAAATAAGTCTCAGAAGAAAGGCAGGGAATCATGACATCAGGATTGCAAAAAGTCCAAGATCACCAGGTATGAGCAGGAAGGGTGGGTGCTTCCCAATTGGTAGTTGCAAGAATAACGCTGAGATGCACAAATACAAAACCAAACGAGAAAACTGTGGTGAGCACCATTGTGGCAGTGACAAATGGCCAGCGCACCCAATTCACTAATAACAAAAGTCCCACACAGATAATTCCTATGAATGTATAATATAAAGGGTTGGTCGACTAATGTCAAGAGAGTGTCTGTAACTCTCTCATTCCCAGCAAGGTGATGTGGGATGCAAACCCACATTGCTAGGGAACTAGCCGTTAGGAGAATGGGAAGGAAGGCCCCTCAAATGGTGCCTGTGCAAAAGGCACCACAGGCAAAGGTGTACACCACAACATAAAGTGCCAGGTAAGTCAGAAACATTACAGCTTGAGTGGACCCCAGAGGGGAGTCCATAATCAAGTGCAACTTGGCGTCAGGGAGCTTGGGTGCCTCGATCTGGAGGGGACCTGGGCGGCCCAAGAGAGCATCTTGGATTTTGGTAAATTGCAATAAAAGGTAGTGGCCCACATAGTTGGAGACCTCTCCAAAGATGTCCACCACCAAGTTAGCTCAAGGAACCATTGGTAAAAACGTAAAATAATGGGTAAATTTATCTAGAAAAGTCAACCAACAAGGAATGTTGGTCGCAAAAACATATTTAAAGTGGGTCAGGGAAATTCAGGTTCTGTGGAAGTGCACCCAAACCTTGACGCTCCAATAAACAGATGCTTCTGTCCATTTTGGTAAAATACACTGAAAGTGCCTTCACTTGAGTAATCAATTGAAGCCGTATTTTACCTGAGCTTAAAATTTCATAACTTGAGTGGGACTCAAACCCTTGCTCTCCAATCAACCAAATTGAACCATCTTTGTTTATAACGTAAATCTTCATTTTAGGGCCTGGGCTGAGATAAGAGGCTGGGCGTTTTGCCCCTATTAGTATCAACCTGGGCATGCTTGGCTTGCACCCAGCGTTGATCTAAGGTGTGTTTCAGGTCAGAAAGAGCCTGAAGTTTCACCTTCTGGGCCTCCTGTCGCCCATCCTTGTCTTTAGCATCAGTTCCTACTATAAAGTCATCCAACCATGACATGAACCTTCTTTGACCTGAGTGCCTTCAGTTAAGGATTGTAACTTGGAGACAACATCCTTAGATTCACAGAACCAGAGCTCAGGTCTACCGATCAGGTCATAAATGCAATCCTCCTCTGCAGAGAATAACGTTAAGATAGGCAATCAAGAAAGGCCATCAGCGTTTTGATCTATAGCCCCAGCACGATGTTGAATGGTAAAATTGTAATTTTGGAGCTTTAACGCCCATCTGGCTAAGCGCCCATCAGGATCCTTCATTTGTTGCAACCACTTCAGGGAAGCGTGATCCATCACAATAGTGAAATGCTTGCCTTATAGATAGGGGTGTAAGCGCTTGATAGCAGCCAAAACAGAGAGGCATTCTCTCTTGGTAACACTATAATTGCATTCAGCCTTAGACAGGGTTTTACTATAGTATGCAATGGGGTGATCAAACAGATTGGAATCATGTTGAGCCAGAATGGCTCCAATAGCAATATCACTGGCATTGGTAAATAGAATAAAGGTTTTATAAAAGTCAGGATGGGATAAGATAGATGCACTCATTAGGACTTGGTGCAACAGATCAAAGGATTGTTGCTGGGAATCTTCCCATACAAAAGGAACTTCTTTATGTAATAAATAAACTAAAGGCTCTGCAATTTCTGCAAAATGGGGGATGAATTGTTGGTAATAACTGAACATTCCTAAAAATACTTGGATATCATGCAAGCTTTTAGGAACAGGTATGTCCAAAATAGCTTGTACCTTATTAGATAAGGGTAAAATACCCTTGCAATTAACCTTATGCCCTAAAAATTCCATCTCAGTCTTAAAAAAAGCACACTTCAATGGTTTAAGCTTAAGAGAAGCATGATGCAGTTGGCCAAAAACTTCCTTCAAATGATCCTAATGTTCATTAAAAGTGCGTGAAAAAACAGTAACATCATCTAGATAAACTAAAACACATAAAAGCTTCAAATCCTCAAATAAGCCATCCATGGCTCATTGAAACGTAGCAGGGGCATTGCAAAGCCCCTGTGGCATACGAGTAGGCTCAAATAGCCCCTCACTAGAGATCAAAGCACATTTTTGATGGTCTTCTGGGGCAAGATCAATTTGCCAATAACCACTCACAAGGCTATAGCTGAGAAGTATAGGGACCCAGACAATAGCCTCAATGAATTATCTATATGAGGTAAAGGATAATAATCCTTCTGAGTAACAGCATTAAGTTGACAATAGTCTATAACTACTTGGTGGCCCCCATCTTTATTCCAGATGAGTAGTAAAGGGGAAGCCCAGGAACTTTTAGAGGGCGTTAATAGTCCAGCATCGAGAAGTTGCTTCAGCTCCACTGAGACATGAGCCTCCTCAACTTTGGATTTGTGATATGGTCAAGCTTGGATAGGAGGAGTATCCCCAGTTTTCACCTGATGCTGTACCTTTTTCATTAGGCCAAAATCTCCAGGACCTTAAGCAAAGATATCTGTGTATTCTTCAATCAGAGCCTCAGCCTCCAGCTGTTGTTCTGAAGTGAGTGAATCCCTTAATTCAACGTCAATTCTGGCAATGATAGGGGGATCTTCCAGTCCAAATTTGCATAGATCTCCACATCCCTAGATGGACAATAAGTCACTCACAGGAGTAGGCCTCACATAGGTGATGGGATGTTGTGATTCAATTGCATTGGTTGAGAAGTGAGATTAGCCAATAGAACAAAAACAGTTCCATCATAGGCAGGATCAAGTATGCCAGGGCAAGGTAAAGCCTCCAAACGAGAACAATTTGGGTTACCAAAGATCTCTAAAACATGATCATTGGGTATAAATACTTGAACTCCCATATCAATGATGTCTTGAGCTTTAGGGGGAATGGTAATCGGAGAGGGAGAATATAGAGGCATTCCCTCAGTGGCACAAACTGATGGAGGTGGAAGTATAGTCCTTGGACCTAGGATTTGGTATTTGAGACGTGAGATAGAAGTGGGGCATTCCAGTAAGCAGACATGTCACTTAAGTTTGCCTTAGATATTGGGAACATTATGCAGAATTAAAGGTACCCTGTACCCAATTAAAGATAGGTATTTGTCCTTAAAACTGATGATTGCATCAAAATCAGTGAGAAATTTAGTTCCCAAGAGCAGATCATAGCAGTTTTTATCTAATACCACTGCAGGGGCGGACACAACCAGCTTCCCAAAGTGCATCAGAAGAGAGGTATAGGCTCCTATATATTTAGTGTAGGAAGGTCCTGCAGTTTTGTAATCTTGGGAATGGTTCAAGTCTGGCGCCAATTAAATCTTCTTCATAAGTTTAGATGAGATTATATTGATGGGCGACCCCATATCAATGATAGCTAAAACTTTTACCTTATGCATGATGACTTCCACCTGAGTCACATCAGAGCCAAAGTTTGGGATAGAAAACACCGAGGGATTAATTGATGTAATAGAATTAGAAGTAGAAGAAGAAGCATAAGAAGAAATAGTGTCTTTGTTGGATAATTCATCAGGGATATCAAGCTCACTAGGAGTGGATACCACATAACAATCAATAGAAAAATTAAAAGATTTTGACTGAGGCACCTGAGGTAGGTCAGCACAGGGAGCCTCATGCCCTATGCTAACTCCTCTTTTTTCAACTCCTCTGCCTATTTTTTCCAACATTGAGACACCACATGACCCACAAGACCACAATAAGTACACAGCTCCTTCTTCACCTTGGATTTAGGTTTAGGTGGCATTGCATGGATGTGAGAACATGGGTTACTAGAGGAGGTCAGATGTACTACCCCATTAGGGATTTCCATAATTTCTTCCTTAATGTCAATAATGGAGCTGAAGTTTCATTTTAGGGACTTCAGATGTAATAATAACTGAGTGCTAGAAGCGAGTGCACTTATTACAGCCAATATAGCATTGCCAATAGTAATTCAGTTGCAAGTGGCAAGAGTTTGGGCCTCATGGTAGAATTGTTTTGTGAAATCCTGGACAGACTCTCCTCATTTGATTTGAATATTCATAAAGGCCTGCTTTTGGTTGGAGAGGATTTGGTCGCTCCCAAATTCCTTGATGAGGGCGGTTTTCACTTGAGCCCAAGTAGTACAAACCTTTAGATGAGGAACCATGATCTCTTGCGTGAACTGACTTAAACAAGAGGTGATGTGGCGGATCTTCTGCTAATCAGTAGCTCCATCCATGGCGCGTTCATATATGAAAAAGAAAGAATAAATGCTACCTTCACCTGGTTCAAACTTATCTTTGAAGGTAGGTTTGAAGAGGATGGTTTTGTGTTTAAAATGTATACACCCAATACCGTGATAGGTCCAGCCTCAGAAGGTTTAGACTCTGTAAAATGGGCTTGAGGAGGAACTTGATCAACCTGTTGTCTTAAGTAGTTTACATCATCTTATAGTTTTTGGACCCATTGGTTGAGATGGTCATTTGTAGGTGCTCAGGTTAGGTTGGTAATTGTAGACAACATCTCATTTTGCTTGGTCTCAAGTACTTCACATTTAGCGGCCAACCGCTCAGTGGATGCTGTTAAAGAGGCAAACTGGGTTTCTTGAGTAGTTTGATTTACATCACATAGCTGATGTGCATTCTCAACACCATCCAGTAAATTAATTAAAGAGTAGTTTAGATCAGTTGGAAGAGCTTTCAAGGATAGGAAACACCCTTGAGCTATTGCTCAGATTTGGGTTTCTAATGCTTGTACTCGAGATACTAAGAGTATGGAAGGTTCAGAATTGGATGTTGGAAGCGAGGATCCTGGGGACCTGGTGGTCCCAGGGGTCCTTGTGACCCATCCCTTCATGAAGGACCTGGAGGGCCTTGTTGACTCATTGGACCAGGAGGACCACGTTCCCCTGGTGGTCCCAGAGATATCAATGGAGAACTAGGTGGGCCCAGAGGTCCTTGAGGACCAGCAGGGCTAGATTCACCTACTCAAATTGTATCCACAACTTGGATCAGTTGTTGGAGGAGCACATCAAGTTCCTTGAAGCGGTCATCATTTTGGGCTTGCAATATTCCCAACTGTATCATAATCTCACCTTTGAGGTTAGAGATTCAGTTTTGCATAGGGGTAGCAGCATCACTAACTTGTTTTGAGATTTCTTGACCAATGTAGTCCACAACACCGTTGTCAATTCTCACCAATTGGTTATGAAGTTCATTGATCACTCTTCTATTATCAAGAATTGCTTTCCAATTATCCCATCCAAAGTTAGATGCTGTCTCATAGAATGAGGATAGTTGAGAGTGAAATTGTTGTGCCAGAGTCAACTGGTGTTGAATCTTGAGGTGATGCAACCCCAAGATCTGGAGTACATGGTATATAGCAGGATGTACGTAATGCTGGAGGTACTGTTCAGTTCTAGCCATACCAACTTTGGTAGGCTGTAACACTGCTTGATTGTATAAACTTATCATATTGTCAGCAACTTTAGATGCTTGGTCATGACTAGGATGAGCACCAGGCTGGATAGCCCCTCTTATCAAGCCTTTGACTGTTTCCTCTACATTAGCGGCTTGAATCTAATAATTAGTTTGGTCAGGGCCCTCAAAGGCCAAGTCCATAGAAGCTTAAAATTGAATATGGCTGATATTAGCTGAAGGAAGTTCTTGCCAGTTTGAGTGTATCTATCAGGAGATACTCATAGATTCCTCAGAAGAGGGACTTGCTTCACTAGATGAATTCATCATTGTGAAAGTATGTTTTCACCAGGTAGCCTCAGAAGCAGACCTGGCAGGGAGCACCAGTATTGGAATTTCTTGAGAAATTCTATAAGTAGGCACAACAAAGGCTACAAAATTATTAGTTTCATGGCTCTAGCAAATATTGACACAATTGCAATGAAGTTATTAGTTCTATTGCTATAGTTGGTTCCAATTAAAAATACAGAATCCTATAAGCAAATAGACCAAAATTAAACTACATGAGATGAGAATTTAGGTACTTTATTAATTAAAGTCTAGAGATATTTATAGGGAAAATATAGTGGTTCTTTGCGAGGATTTCTTTGATCTGCCCAAGGTAATATCTTTCCTACCAGAGGACTAATATTGTTGATTATCATTGTTATTATAATAATTGTGATGATCATATCTAATAGAATTCTAGTTGGATGTGATCAACCTTCTTAATGAGGCCTAGCTCCTTCAAAATGATTATATATTTTGAGTTGCTTGGCCATCTCAAATTACTGAGTTTCTTTGGGTTGATTAAATTTATGAGGTAGATAACTCTGAAGAGTCTTTCTTTGGTAAAATTGAAAATTTGTTTTAGATTTCTCTATCTTTTTTTTAGTACTAGATGGTCCCAACCCAATAGATTTCTCTATCTTATTAGACTGAGATATCAAATCTCAATCTGGAGTATTTTTGGTCATCCTAGTTGTATCTCCAACAGTGAGACTTGGCAAATAATATCAAATCTGAAACTATCAAGTATGATAGTTTCAATCAATTTGGGTGATTGGGTGTTAATTGGCAAATATTAACTAATAATTCACCAAATTGCTCACCTGAAACCAAACAAAAATCAGTATTAGAGTTTTAAGTAGATTATTATAAATTATTAAGCAGATTTAGGATAACCAGCTCACCAGCTATGAGGGCAACAGCAAAGCTGTTAGTCCAAGTGGTTCAAGTGCAGTGCTGGCACAGCCTTTAGGCTCAGGCATGCTCATAAACCTGAGCAACCAGGTAACTCTGCTAGTTCTATCATTTTATAAAAGAAAGTACCCGATCATCAATGCTGTGATTGGCTAGACCTGATTTTCCATCATTTTCACATCAGACTTCAGATTGCGGATCAGATGCTACTTAGTTAAAGCTTCACACTTTGGATCAGTTTCAATAAATAATTTATTAAATTGTAGCTTTAAGAGGAGAATACCCCAGTGGTAGAATAGGGACTTCTACCGCTGCCTCCTGACTTTGATTCCGGTACAGGAATTTTGGGTAAGGGACAGTTATGACTGTGTTGGCATTGCACACCAATGCCCCGAACCAAGATAGTGAATAGCAAAGGTGGTCCATGGTGTTCCTGGCCTATCATACGCCACGCAGGGAGGTTTTCCGGATTTTATCCTCCTTTACCATTCATTTGATTTCCCATTAATCGGTGCGGTATTATCCCAGATGGCCCACCTCGAATCTACTTAAATATTCACTCACTCACTGACTGACTGACATCTGAAACCTTCGAGTCTGATAGGTTCAATCTATTTGGGTGAGTGGGTGAGAATTGGCGAATCTTATCGAATCTGAAATTATCGAGCCTGATGGGTTAATCTATTTGAGCGAGTGGGTGAGAATTGACAAATATTGTTGAATAATTCACCAAATTGCTCACCTGAAACTCGACAAAAATCAGTATTGGAGTTTAAGTAGATTAAGTAGTTAGGATAATCAGTTCACCAGCCACGAGGGCAACAGCGGAGCTGTTAGTCTGAGTGGCTCAAGAGTAGTGCTGGCACAGCCTATAGGCTACAAGGGGGAATGTGAGCTTATCATTTGATAAACTACTGTAGCAAAGCATGGGTATCTGGATGTTAGGTTTATATATTTTAAAAACCTGCCTAATTTGGTTCACCTATTAATAAAATACTTTTGGCAAATTAAATAGAAGTTGATTTAGTAGTTTGGAATATGTCACGTACACGATGATTTTAAATATATAGGATGTTTTGGGTAGCAGTTTGGTATTATTTGATTGATTCGATAGGTTTATTTTGTTTGGCCGAGTGGTTGATGGCTTTTGGTCAAATTAATCGGACATAGTTTAGTTTAAGGGGTGATTAGTTATTGGTTGTTTTGATAAGTTCAGTTAGGTTTACCTGAGTGGTTGTGGATTTTGATTCGATTGAGCAATTAGATTTGGCTGAGTGGTTTTGTTTATCTATAATATAAAATCTAAATTAATAAATTGAAAATCTTTAATTTTATAGACCCCGTAGCGAAGCACGAGTAAATCGGCTAGTAAAATATAAGGTATATTGCTACAGGCTGAGGAGTTTGATATTCGGTTGATTCGATAAGTTAATTGGGTTTGGTAAGTGGTTGTTGGTTGTTTAAATAAGGCTAGATATGATTTAAGCGGTTGGTGATTGGTTGATTTGGTATATTCAATGGTTTTAGTTATTGGCAAGTGGTTGGTGGTTTTGGTTTTTGATTTTTAACCGACTTTGAAAAAGGAGGTTATCAATTCGACCTGTATGTTTTTTTAAAGATGTTTGTTCGTGCATAACTCTGAATATACTGGACCGATTTGGATGGTCATCTTCTCCAAAAATTGAGGATGCTCCAACTTAGGTCACATTTTACTTTTGTAAGTATTGGTCAAGTATCTGCCCATTAATTTAGTAAATATATCAAAATGGACTCGGAAGCGATGGGTACTTGTGGGACTAATACAACACCGGATAAACTTTTTCCGGCATCGGTGAAGCGATAGCTTCGAAGCACTTTTGATGTCCTATGGCTGGGGGGTATATTCAAAATTTAGTCAGTATGAGCTCATAGCGGGACGAGCTTAAATTATTATAGATTGCTATCGTTTTTGCATAAGTTGACCAATAAACTCAACTAAATTTGATAAAATGAATTATTTTAGATAGCGATCAATAAATTTACCATAGATTGACTGATAAAAGCAACCAAATCTAATAAAATGAATTACTGTAAATGGCGATCAGTAAATTCAGCATACGTTGACCAATAAAATCATCTAAATTTAATAAAATGAAGTATTGTAGATGGTGATCAGTAAATTTAGTATAACTTGCCCAAAAATCAACTAAATTTAATAAAATGAATCATTAGTATATTTTTATAAGATACTATATATAATAGATATACAATAAGTTTTAATTTTATAGAGAAATAGTAAGGGCAAAAACAATATATAGAGATAGTAATATTTAATAAAAGTAGGAAAAAGAGCCACTTTTAAAAATGCACTAATTTTTTTGGGGGAAAAGAGCTGGGGGTAAAGCTTTTTGGGAAAAAAAGAACCTTCTCAAAAAAATTTTGGCAAAAAAGAACCTCCTTTGAAAAAGCTCTAAAAAGTATAAAATAATTGAGAAATTAAGCCTACTCAATAAAACCCTTTTTTGAAGTTGGCACCATATTTTAACTGACTTATAATAGGTATTTATAATTTATATACTCAGTACTATATATCCTAAGTTGCTTATAGTTTACACTTGGACACAATACAGACATAAGAAATACTTTGTATTTGTGAGAAAAATTCTATAATTCAGTTTAAAATATGGCACTGACTTCAAAAAGGGTTTTATTGAGTAGGCTTAATTTCTCAATTATTTCATATTTTTTAGAGCTTTTTTTAAAAGAGGTTCTTTTTTGCTAAAATTTTTTTTAATAGTTTAGTTTTACAAAGCAGTTGGTGATTGGTTGATTTATTATATTCAATGTTTAGCTAGGCGGAATTGTGGTTTATCAGTATAAATTATCTGATAAACTATAAATACCTTAGCAAAGCATGGGTAATGGATGTCAGTAAGTTATAAATTTGATAGCAAGTTGAATCTCTCAAGCTTCCACCTAAGCTCTATAGTGTAGTATAACCGGGGCTTTAAAGCTTTTTAAATAAACCTTAGTGGTAAAGTTTACATACCAGTTCAAGTTTTATAAATTGAGCATAAAAAAGTTGATACATGATAGTATGTTATCTGGTAAGGTTAACTGTACGTGATCAACCTATAATTGATAGCTTTGGTACCTTTAAAAGTATTCAGGGGTGATCCTTTAAACCTCAAGTATCTTATGAAAATGGTACTTGTTGAGGAATTGACTGGACCTAATTGTTAGATATTTGATATCAACAATTATGGTTGAGGTGTATCCTAAGTATCTGAACTTGGGACTTGCAGCCTAGCAATTTCACTTAATTATATTCAACTATGATGACATGGGCTTGAGGGCTTTGCTGGTTAGGTTGTACTTAGATTAAGTTTTAACTTAATAACTTGAGCACGTGGGTTTTGTTGGTTTATGTCAAAATTAGTTTTTAATATTGGTTGAGTTTTCAATCAAATTAATTACTAATTAGTGATATGAATCACCTTGGCATATGCTGCCAATTGCATGTGAAAGTGAATCAGTTCAGCTATTTTGAAGATGTGTACAAAATGCCATTTCAAGAATGATGATGGTGTTTACTCTGACTCTGAAGCTAAGTATGATGCCATGAGTCAAAGTATTTGTAGATGTCCTTACAAACTTTTTATATGGCCAAGGGCCACTGAAAGTAAGGCGTCATGGGTAAGATATGGTTAATATCAAACCCTATAAATAACCCTTGCACTTACACTAATAAAGATATCCTTTAACTTCTGGATTAAATTTATAATTTAGCTTATAAACTTTTTGCATTATCACTTTATTTTATATTAAAGTTGATTTTCACTTGGAATCAGTAGGATCAGGGCAGCGTGCCATCATCCAAGTGAAATGACTGGGTATACAATTGAAGTATTACCAAAAAGCTATATCATAAATTTAAAACACCATCCTGTCTATTGTCCTCACACAATAGACGCTCAAAGATGCAGTTTCCACCAAACAATAAACCAGCCATCAGGCAAAGCCCAAATATTCAATAATGGCGCTCATGGCTGGGACTGCAGATGGTGACCAGTATCAACATTTGAGTGACCAAATTTTGCAGATAAAGGACAAATACACCAGAAAAATTACTGATCTCAATGATGATCTTGATGGTATTAATGAGGCAAACAATAACCTCCATGGAGAATTAAACCAGTGCAAGAAGACAATAAAGGAAAAGGACCAAGTGATTTCTATCTTGCAGCTACAAGCTACTAGCCTGAATGAGGAAATTGCAAAATTAAGATTAAAAAACCAAAAATGTGGCCATTGGGAAAATGAAATCAATGAGCAGATTTGAGCTCTGGATGGCGGACGTTGTCAGTGTGCTACACCACATTTGACTGGAAATTCTTCTGAATATTATGAGGATGAAGCTTCAGAAATAACCACCAAAACAGACGCTGGGCCACGTTGACAACTGCCTAGCAAAATGGTTGCTTTGGCCAATCCTACCACCTCAAACTGGGATATGATGCCCCAATGCCCTAGCACATCTGACTAGTCAACCTAGAAATAATTGTGATAACCAGGAACAGGGAAGCAATAATTATAAACCAGCAAACCTGCCAGCCTTTGACAAGAACAGAAGTGTTACCATCTTTGTCAAATGTTTTGAAATGGCTATGCATGGGGCCAGTGACCACAACAAAGCAGCCACCATGATCAATTGCTTGGATGAGTGGAGCATTGAGTTGATTATGCCTCACATCAACAAAAATCCAACATATGCTGAAGTCAAGGAGGCCGTGCTTCATGAATTTGGAGGTCCTGAATGGATGTTGACCAGAAAAACCAAGTTTATGAACATCAGCTTTAGAAAAATGAAGCAATTGATGAGTTTGCAGATTGACCCTATCGCAAAGCTCAAGTTCTTTTAGGTGCATGGGCTATGGTCAATTTTGATGCCAAGATTGCACTAGAGTATGCAGTAGAACCTTACCCTAATCTATCCACCAATCTATTGCCTGCTTTCATGCAAAACCTTGTGACATCTGAATTGGTTGACTATTTATGCAGATGATCAAAAAATTATGGCCCTTCTAGTACTAGTTACAGATTGGTAACCACTGCCTTTGCTTGAAAGTCCTTCAAAACCAATTAGAAGATTGACACCCCATGGCCATTAAGTGAAATTACTTGCTTTAATTGCCAATATAAAATCACTATGCTTTCCAATGCTGTTATAGAAATTTTAACATAGTCCTTCCTGATACTGTGCAGGAGGAGGGAAAAGAATAAGCACAATAGATGTGGGACGCTCTATTGTGCCTACAACACCAGTCTTACCCAATTGACACAAAAATAATGCCCGCAGGGCCTCATTTGGCAATGAAATTGGTTCTATTTTAATATCAAACAAAGATTCCCCTAATATACATTTGGTATCTCACTCCCAGAGTAAGGTTGTCACACCTGAAGCCTCTGAAGTAGTCGCTAAACCCTATGTGCAACAAATACTTGAGAATATTCCAGCTGACAGGCCAAGCAATGCATCAGATACCCCAAGCCTGAAAGGGGTCAATATAGCAATGCCAATTGACACATTCATCAATGAATGTCCCAGTATTAGGAATACCCTAAAGCACACTCTTAACTCCTTGGACTCTTCCCATATTCATTTAGTAAACTCTATTGAATCTTACTATTCTGAGTGCACTTATGTAGATATCCTAGTCAACAAGGGTAAAGTTGTAGCTATTGTCGATAGTGAAGCACCTGTAAACATTGTTTCTACAAAGCTGGTTAGAAAATTGAAATTAGCTCTGGACATTGACCATCATCAAGAATATGTGACTGCAGGCCTTAACAGCACTAAGAGTGAAGGAGCTTACAGCGCCTTGCCGTTGCGATTTGGAGCTTTGTTAGTTGCCGCACCCACTATAGTGCTTCCAAACACCAATTATGATATATTAGTTGGAACTAGTTTTTAAGGACCTATGGGATCTCATGTGATTTTAAAGAAAACATCTTGATGATATTGGGCCAATCACTTCCAATTTATTACTCTTACAACAGTACAAAGCCTATGAGCCATTGTTGAAATTTTATCAATATATTTTATGCCAATGGGATAATACCAGTAGGGTATATTCAGAGGGGGAATCAAAGTCACCCCATGCCAACTTCCATAAGTGAAAATTGAGGAATACCGCTATGTGTGAATAAGGATGTGACAATAGCTTCAGGCCATCAACTGGTTATGGGAACTGGAACCACACTGGATATTCCAGAGGGACTGTATGGGGAGGTTGTACCCCCATGGCATTGTTCTCCAATGGAACCTAGTGTGGCACCTGGAATACTTATACCAGGGCACGGAGAGATTGATGTCTTACTAGCAAATTTGACCAGCTAAAATATTAAGGTCAAGAAATTTCAAGTAGTTGCTTTTGTGCACCTACTTCCAAGGGATGAGTTAATATCAGCTGTCAAATTTGGTGATTTATCTGAGTTTGGCTTACCAACCCAAGCCCTCGAGGCACATGCAGTAATACCCCAAGAATTGTTCACCAGATTATTAGAACAACAGAAGTATGAAGCACTAGAGTTATTTGAATGATACTCCAAAATTTTTGCCAAAGATGACCAAAATTTAGGTTGTGCAAAAGGAGTTCAGCATTTTGTGGATACTGGGGATCATATGCCTATTAGAATGAGGCCAATTTGGTGCCCCAGGGTCAGTGATGAAGTAGTCAGTGAAGAGCTAGACAAATTGCTGAAAAATGGAATGATAGTGCCATCCAAAAGCTCATGGACCAGCCCCATTTTAATCGTAAAGAAGAAAGATGGCAGCAATCAAGTTGTGATTGATTATCAATGCCTCAATGCCATTACAAAAAAGGATTCATATCTGTTGCCCAGAATTGATGATGCTCTGGACCATCTGGGAGGGGTGAAGTACTTTACTGTAATGGACCTCATCTCCAGATATTGGCAAATTGAGTTGCTATCAGAGGAGCAGGAAAAGTGTGCGATGATTGCTGCTCAAGGGCTTTTCAACTGACACGCATGCCCCAGGGGCTGTGTAATGCTCTGGCAACCTTTCAGCATGCAATGGACACAATTTTGGGGGACCTTAAATTGTCCTGCGTTTTGGTGTACCTGGATGACATCAATGTCTTTTTGCAAATGTTTTCTGAACATCTGGAGCACCTTGAACAAGTGTTTGAATGACTGTTGAAGGCCAATCTGAAGCTAAAACCTAGAAAATGCCAATTCTTCAAAGAATAATTAAAATACCTCAGGTTCATCATTGATTCCAAGGGCTTGCAGCCTCAACCTCAAAAGGTGGAGGCGATTAATAATATGCAACCTCCAATGAGTATGAGAGATGTTCAAGTGTTCTTAGGCATGGTAGGATACTATTGAAGATTTATGGAAGGATTCACAAAGATTGCTGAGCCTCTATTCCACTTACTATAAGGAGGAGTTTGTTTTTTCTGGGCAGAGAAATGCCAACAAGCCTTCAAGGCCTTGAAAATAAAATGAGCTCAGCGCCTATCCTCTGATATTCTGATTTTAGCAAGCCTTTTATCATACAAACTGACACCTCATTGCCTGCAATTGGTGGTGTGCTATTGCAGATTGGGGATGATGGTGAGGAGCATCCAGTAACTTATTGCATCAGGATGCTGAATAAGCATGAGCATAATTATATGGTGACCAAAAAGAGAATTCCTGGCTGTCATCTATGCTTGTAAACAATTTTGGGTTTACATTCATGGCACCAAATTTCAAGTAGTAACAGATCATAGCTCATTATGATGGCTCCACAATCTCAAGGAACCTGAAGGATGGTTAGCCCACTGGGCTCTAAAATTACAAGTGTACAATTATGAAATTATTTATAGAGCTGAAGTGGCCCATCAAAATGCAGATGGACTATCATAACTTCCCATTGTAGCTGTCCTGAGCAGTCTGGCTGATGAGCTTTATGAAAAAATGATTAACTGAACATATGGAGACAAGCCACCCAAAGTTCAAAAAGTAATTGAGAAAGCATTAATTGACACTGAATATTGAGATGGAGCTTTATACAAACTTAAGCCTGATGGACAACGTCAAATCTTTCCAAAACCTTCTGACCAAATGGAGATTATTATACAAGTACACAAGGCTGTCAGATATGGGGAAATAACTAAAACGTTAGAATTAATTTGAGCCAGTTACTATCAGAATTCCATGCAATTTGATATCCAAGACATGCTTGATAAATGTCATTTATGCCAAATTGCAAAACCTATGAAGTCAGATGTGAAATACCATTTGATCAAACCTGACTGGGCCTGGCATACCATGTCAATTGATATAATTGGCTCTTTGCCTGTGAGTAGCCTAGGCAACAAATACATAATTGTTGCTATCAACCATCTAATGAAATGGGTGAAAGCAAAAGCAATTTGAGATGTTGGGGCCCTGACTACTGCCAAGTTCATTATGGATAATATTATCTAAAGCACGGATGATCCCAGAAGATCTTGACAGACAATGGCACAAATTTTACTGCTCAAATGGTGCAACAGCTAAATAAGTTGATTTCTATCAAAGGAGTGTTGTCAACACCATACCATCCTGAGACTAATGGTATGGTATAGCGAGTGAATGGCACTTTAGTCAGCATTTTACACAAAAATGCAGCCTTGGTGCCTTTGCAATGGGCAACTTTAATTAGTGTGACTATATTTGCATACAATATCAGACACCACAGCAGCACAGGCCACTTCATTTTGACTTTTGTATGGCAGACAGCCCACTCTACCTCTATTATTATACTCAGTACTCAGTTTACCCAATGCAATTAACCCAAATAAATATATTGAGCAACTAGCAAAAACCCCAATCAAGTTGCAATCAGAAGCTTATCAAAATATAATTAGTTGAAAACTATTCAGAAGAGCTATGATGATACCAAATGGGCTACAGTGAATAAGTTTAATGAAGGAGATTTAGTAGTATATTGTGACACTCATAGCACAGGCCATGCACACAAACTAGCCTCACTCTGGAAGAGTCCATTTATCATTTTAGAGAAATCATCTGAAGATGTATATACCATTTTTTTTAGTACTAGATGGTAAGATGTATATACCATTAAGGATCAAGGCAGCTGGGTTATAAATTGAGTACACGCTAAGTTCCTTCACCCATATCATAAAAAATAAAAAAAAATTATATATATATATATATAATAAAAAATAAAATAAAATAATTACAAATCATATAGTTTATTTTATAGATTGATGCCTTGCAGGCATTAGAAGTAGGTATCCTCTCTTTGGTGGGGGGAGGAGAGCGTGATTGAACTGAGGAAGCCTGTAATAGAATCAGAGAGATACAAACTTCATATAAGTTCCAACTATCTAGACTCTGATGGAGATGTGCCAAAACCCAAGAAATCTTGGCACCAGGCACGCTGGCCTTGTCAGCTTAGAAAAGGCTATTGAGATAATATTCAAACTTTGAGGAAGGTGAAGAGTTAGACAGTGCAACCCAGGAAGAAGGGTATACGCTGCTTATATCCAGTCAAGGTGGGGGAAGTGTTGAGGAATTGACTGGACCTAATTGTCAGATATTCGATATCAATAATTATGGTTTAGGTGTATCCTAAGTATCTGAACTTGGGACTTGCAGCCTAGCAATTTCACTTAATTATATTTAACTATGATGACATGGGCTCAAGGGCTTTGCTGGTTAGGTCAGACTTAGATTAAGTTTTAACTTAATGACTTGGGCACGTGGGCTTTGTTGGTCTATGTCAAAATTAGTTTTTAATATTGGTTAAGTTTTCAATCAAATTAATTACTAATTAGTGATATAAATCACCTTGGCATATGCTGCCAATTGTATGTGAAAGTGAATCAGTTCAGCTATTTTGAAGATGCGTACGAAATGCTATCTCAAGAATGATGACGGTATTTACTCTGACTCTGAGGCTGAGTATGATACCCTGAGTTGAAGTATTTGTAGATGTCCTTACAAACTTTTTATATGGCCAAGGGCCACTGAACGTAAGGCGTCATGGGTAAGATGTGGTTAATATCAAACCCTATAAATAACCCTTGCATTTACACTAATAAAGATATCCTTTAACTTCTGAATTAAGTTTATAATTTATCTTATAAACTTTTTGCATTATCACTTTATTATATATTTAAAGTTCAATTTTCACTTGGGATCAGTAGGATCAGGGCAGCATGCCATCGTCCAAGTGAAATGATCGGGTATACAATTGAAGTATTACCAAAAAGCTATATCATAAATTTAAAGCACCATCCTGTCTATTGTCCTCACACAATAGATACTCAAAGCTGCAGTTTCCACCAAACAACGAACCAGCCATCAGGTGAAGCCCAAATATTCAACAGTACTATTAGGTGGAGCTATGGCCTACTTGATGCCAGTACCCTTTTTGGGATTTTGATACCTTATGGAGGCACTTTTGGTGTGCCCTTAGAAAACCAGTTTTGGGTTTCTTTTGGGGGTGCAATGTATTAGGGGATGGTACCATCAGTGACTTGGTCAGGTTTTATACCTATAGGATGGAGGTGTGGGAGCTTCCCATCGAGCTACCCAACCACTCATGACCGCAGTTATGAGTTATTTAGGATCCTTGTTAACCCTAATCCCATAAAGTTTCGCATTTGACCGGTAACTCCAATCACCCCTACCGCCCTTCACTGGGGTAAAGGTTGGTATAGCTAAGCCTAGCATTTAAAACAGACACTTGTCCAAGTGAAGTTAGATATTAGCCAGCTTAGTGAAAGTAAGTATAAAAAAGTTAACCCAACCCACTATGGCATAACAAAAACCTTACCGAGTTTTCCACCCAGAACCTAAACTCACCAAAATGGGGAGTCAAGGTACGCTGTGAATAAACCCCAACCAACCCTTAAAAACATCGAGCCTCAGCAAAGGCGTTCACAACTTGGCCAGGTTCGCGTACGGTCAAATTTCAACCAATCAACCCCTTGGCGCCGTCATAAGTTATATCAGCCTATGCTCATGTAGTACATACCATCAACCCAACCAGTTGTAAATTTGTACCGGCAAGTTTTAACTGGCAAACCCCAGGTTGTGCCCTTGGATATAGCTGGCAACCTTGGTGTGCGCCATACGGGTTAAAGGGAACGGTGGAACAGGACTGATTATATACGGTTAAAGTTTTGAAAATCTAAAGTGACATTTATGGCGGAAGGGGAGACGCGTCAAACGTTAAAGTAAAGGCTGAACTGGTAACGTCTCGATAATCGTCGTACGGAAAGTTATCCAAATCATCACCCGCGGATCTAAAATAAAGGGCTCAACGCGAGAGTCAAGTCTGATGAGAACAGATACCGTAACGTAGGCGTGGGACAGATGAGATCAGATATCGTAACGTAGGTGTGGGACAGATGAGATCAGATATCGTAACATAGGCGGGGGATCGGGGGGCTATAGAGGGGCTGAGAAATTTGCGAACATCCCTTTCGTCTCCTGTTCCCGATGAGGCGGTCGAGGGGCTGGAAGGTTAAAGGGCGGGGCTCCTCAAAGATACCCAACACGAACCCGTCATCAATCTCGATATCCCTTGAGGAGGTGACATCCAGCCGCTTTAGCCTTTCGAGTAGCGCCCACTCCGGCTCAATTTTGGTATTCCAGATCGCAAACCTTCGCACGGCTGGGGAACAGGCGGCCAGGAGCTCAATCAAGGCGTACGAGGCCAGGTTGCCGGTGGTAATGCTAAGCAGGCGCTGCAGCTTTAGGCCCGAGACGTTAGGCCTTTTAGCAACCTTGCATCCAGCGCCAGGTGCTGCAGCGAAGGGGCGCATCTCGCGAGCCAGGCCAGGACGGATTCGGCCACTTGTAACTTGGAGGAGAAGCTGAAGCTACGCAGCCGATACCGTTTGGGCGGAAAGTTGGTAAACAGCCCCGCGTCGTCCACCCGGTGGAGCTTGAGGGTTCGAAGCTCGAGGGCGGCGCCCAAGATCGACTTCACCGAGCTCGGCGACAGGTTCCGGCAATCCGCGCCGAAGTGGGTGAGGGTCGCCACCAGCCGCAGGTCCTCGTGGAGCGTCAGGCTCTTGAACCCGAACGTACCAAACTCTTGCTTGGCCTGGTTCAGCTCGATTACCGGCTGGGCGAAGGCGATACGGTAGGGGAACGGTAAGAATAGCGAGGAGATCGAAGGGAAGGTGGTGGGGGATAGCAAAACCGTGTGGCGTTCGGGAAGCGCATCGACCACCGATACCTTTAGGGTCTTGAGCTCATGCCAGATGAGCTCCAAACCCTCGAAAGGATTTGAGGAGACGGAGCTGGAGACCACTTCAAGCTGGTGCAAGTTTGGGTTGGTGTTGTGGATTCGCCTGAGGAGCGGCTTATTAAGCCTATCGGTAATCACCGATAGGAAACTCAGTTTGGGGAGGTGTAGAAGGGAGAGGAATTCGAGCAAGCGAGGCTTTGAGAGGTTAAACTTGGGGAGCCTTAGGGCGGTAAGGTTTCTATTCTGGGTGATGGCGGCAGCGAGGGTATGGTCGGCATCGCATAAAAACAGATCCAAGTATCGAAGCGAGTCGTAGCTTGCCACCAACCGGAAAATATCCAACCGGGGAACCAGGCTTGTCCCTAAAGCCAACCCCCGGAGGTTCCGGCAAAGCTGTTCCACTTCAGCCGTTTTGATGGTCAAAAGGGTGATGCTGGCAATTCGAGGCCGCCCAACGTCTAAGCTTTGAAGGGTAGCTAACACCCTATCGTCTATCGTAATGGAAGCCAAAGCCACCTCGGTAACGAGCCTGAAGAACCTCCAGTTTAAAGTGACGCATTCCAAAAGGTCGGCGCGATCGAGATAAGCGAGCACCTCCAACACGATGAAGTCAGGGAAAATCATCTAAAAATTTGAGAGGCGTTTAATCTTGTTGGGTTGGAGTTTATAAACCCTCAACTAAAACTTAAATTAATCAATATATTCATTAAATTGGTCATCTTCATCCCCTTACTTAGCCTAACGTCCATAAACTACGTAGATTGGTGTGGTTTATTAGACGGGTTTATGTAATTTAGGATACCCACCCAACCCTCTAGCATTGGAGTTTTTAGGGGTGGGTGGATGCATATTTGAAACTTTGCTAAATTTGGTGGATGCATATTTTCAAAATAAGTATCTGAGGTTTTTTTATTGAGCTGGTATAGAGTTTGATAACCCTTTACGTTATCAAACCTGAGATCCCGGTTTCGATTTTTGATAGAATTTAAACCAATCAAGTAGTGGATCAGCTTTTAAACTAAGTTTCCAATCTGACTAAGGCTTTACGGGCCATTCACCTTGCCGATCGATTTTTTTGTATCCCATTCATCTAAATAGATTTAACCAATCTGATATTGTGGGATGGGAAAGGTTTGAACTTTATCGCCCGTAAGTGGTAACCTTTTCCACATGATCTGTTTGACAGGCTTATCGGTTTTAATAATCAATTATTGGTTGCTGAATCATTGAGTTAATTGGTTCAGGTAAGCGGTCAATGGTTTTTAGTTAATTCGATAAGTTCAGTTTGGTTTTACCAAACAGTTGGTGATTGGTTGATTTGGTATATTTGATGGTTTTAGCTAAGCGGTTTAGTGGTTTATCTATGACTAGCCGTTACAAGGCGTTGCTCGGGTTTCTTTATAAGTTCACATTAACAGCCTAAAAACTGTGCCAGCACTATGCTTGAACCATTCGGACAAACAGCTTTTCTGTTGCACTCGTGGCTGGTGAGTTATGTGCCACCACTACACTCGAGCCACTTGGACTAACAGCATCACTGTTGCCCTTGTGGCTGGTGAGCTATGTGCCACCACTACACTTGAGCCAATTGGACCACCAGCTTTACTGTTGCCCTCATGGCTGGTGAGCTATGTGCCACCACTACACTTGAGCCAATTGGACCAACAGCTTTACTGTTGCCCTCATGGCTGGTGAGCTATGTGCCACCACTACACTTGAGCCAATTGGACCAACAGCTTTACTGTTGCCCTCATGGCTGGTGAGCTCCAACAGCTTTACTGTTGCCCTCATGGCTGGTGAGCTATGTGCCACCACTACACTTGAGCCAATTGGACCAACAGCTTTACTGTTGCCCTCATGGCTGGTGAGCTGTGCCACTACTATGCTTGAGCCAATTGGACCATCAATTTTTCTGTTGCCCTTGTGGCTGGTGAGCTGGCTATCCTAAAGTCTAAATGATACTCATTACTGACTGATATCAAGTCTAATAGGCTCAATCTATTTAGCCAAGTGATTGATAATTGTTGAATATATTGAATAATTCACCAAATTGCTCACCTGAAACTAAATAAAAATCAGAGTTAGAGTTTTATTTAGATAGCTTTATGTTTAGTTTTGGGTGAGCAATTTGGTGGAGTATTTGATATATTCAACAATTCTCAACCACTCACCCAAATGAATTGAACCTATCAGACTTGATAATTTCAGTTGTCAATCTGTCAGTCAGTGTTAGTATTTTATTAGGTAGATATAAAATCTAAATAATTAAGGATACCCATTTTAATATTTTAAAAACGTTTTTTTTTGCAAAATCCTTATTTTCACAATTTTTTTCAATGGATTAAAGTATTGTCATGGGAGATACATAAGTGTGCCAAATTTCAAAGCTCTATCTATTCTGGAAGATAGTTAACTTTAAACTTTTGAATTAACTGAATACCAAACTGCTCAGTTGTGTAAGTCCTGGGGAACATCCCCTGGCTGTTGATTGGGTCATTTTTCCATTTCCAAGCAAGAAGACACCAAAGAGGATGGCAGTACCCCTCATTACTCAGGGTGATCTTGCTCATATAGTAGACAAGTGCTGGGTAACAGCTCTTCCACTTCAGATTCCACCCCAGTACCCGTACTCACCTCAGCAGAACTGCTATGGGGAATCAGTGAAATCTGTGCCAAGATTGTCAAATTGAAATCAATTGTATCTAATTCAAGTGTCAATCTGGCCAATGTTTGGATCTCAAATGGCCAGAAAGGCATGAAGACTGAGTTATTGGTTGGAACTCCTGACAGTTTCAATTTGATCAATATGCCAATTGAACAAATCACTTCACTACCAAAGTTGTCGGGATCATCCTTGATGGGCAAGCTATAGCATTGGATGTCATTGATAAGGGTTTGAAGTCTCCCATGGATAATTTGGGTGTTGCAGTTGATGCAATGCCACTGACCAACAAATGGGCCAGTGACCAAGCATGGGCAGGTTGGGCATCCCAAACCTGTTCCCAACCAAATGGACCTGCCCCTATGTGGGGTGGCTGTCATGGTTGGATGACTTAATAGTGGGAACTAATACCAAAGATAAGGCTGGGTGACAGGAGGCCCAGAAGATGAAACTTCAGGCTCTTCCTGACCTGAAACACACCTTAGACCAACACTGGGTGCAAGCAAAGCATGCCCAGGTTGGTACTAATGGGGTGCAAAATGCCCAGCCCCTTATCTCAGCCCAGGCACTGAAACAAACAATTTATGTTACAAATGAAGACAGTTCAATTCAGTTAATTGGAGAGCAAGAATTTAAATCCTGTTTGAGTTATGAAATTTTGAGCCTGGGTAAAATAAAGCTTCAATCAATTACTCGAGTGAAGGCACTTTTGGTGTATTTTACAAAAATGGATGGAAGCGTTTATTTATTGGAGTGCCAAGGCTTGGGCACACTTCCGCAGAGCCCTAATTCCCCCAAACTCACTTTAGATATGTTTTTTGCAACCAACATTCATCGTTGGTCAACTTTTCTAAATAAATTTATCCATTGTTTTATGTTTTACTAATGGTTCCTTGGGCAAACTTGGTGGTGGACCTCTTTAAGGAGGTCTCCAACTATGTTGGCCACTACCTCCTATCACAATTTACCAAAATCCCAGGTGCTCCCATGGGCTGCTCAGATCCTCTCCAGATCAAAGCACCCAAGCCTACTGGCACCAAGTTACACTTGATTATGGACTCCCATCTGGGGTCCACTCAAGCTGTGATGTTTCTCACTTATACGGTACTATATGTTGCACTCTACACCCTTGCCTGGGGTACTCTTTGCACTGGCACCATTTAAGGTGCCTTAATTTCCATTCTCCTAATGGCTAGTTCCCTAGCAATGTGGGTTTGCATCCCACATCACCTTGATGGGAATGAGAGAGTTACAGACACTCTCTTGACATTAGTCAACCAACCTTTTTATTATACATGCATGAGAATTATCCATGTGGGACTTTCATTATTAGTAAACTGGGTGCACTGGCCATTTGTCACTGCCACGATGGTGCTCACCACAGTTTTCTCATTTGGTTTTGTATTGGTGCATCTCAGCATTATTCTTGCAACTACCAATTGGGAAGTACTCACCCTTCCTGCTTGTACCTGGTGGTCTCAGACTTTTTGTGATCCTGTTGTCATGGTTCCCCACCTTTCTCCCAAGATTTACTCAGAAATTCAACAGGCCTTGGCTTCCCTTGAGCCAAAACCTCTTTAGGTAAAAATAATTTGTCTAGTTCATGTCCACTTTTGCAGGGAGTGGATCTGTTGTCTCAGCTGTCTCCCAATGCAGCCTAATGGGTTTTTGTGGTATTCCGCACCCAGCCGCTCTTGTGGCAAACAGTGGAGGGCTTGGAGTGGGTCTTGGAGCAGAATCGACCTGATGAAGCATCCCTCCATTCCTTCTTTGAGTTCTTTTTGCTGCGTTAAGTGGGTCAGCCAATGAAAGCATATATAAGTGAATTCTGCAAAAAAGCCCAGGCTTTTCCATTAACTGATGAGGTTAAAATGACGTTTCTCCATTTGACCTTAGACATACCAATGTGAAACTCCCCAATTTGGCAGTCACCCCCTTCCAACTTTGATCATCTTGTCGAAACCCTTTGGGGTAGTTTCCCCACCCCAACCCAGAAGGGGCCAAGTAATTTGGCCATCATTGGATTGAACCATATAAATACGGAAGCCAAAAAGTCATGCACATCTCATATAATGAAGGAATCTTATCCTTCTAGTCCTTTGAGTTCTTCTAAGTTTGGAACTGTACAGGGGTCTAGCCCTGAGAATGAAGTAAAGGTTTCAGACAATTCTTCCATGATGATGACACTATGGTCACCCCTATAAATATTGTGTCCTCGACTAGTGATATTTCCTTGAATTGTGAGATGCTTCCCACTGATTTCCTCCCCATATCAGCAGAAATTGGGAGCATTGGAGGGTCTGAACCCAAATTTAACCAAAAAAGGGGCTCCATTATCATTTTTTTTTCTTCCCAACACATTTCTGAGGTGCATGTCAATGCATCAGTTCTGGGCTTGGGGGTGATGGCCCTGGATATCAATGCACAACAAACTATTGGAATGAGTGTGGGTTTGTTGGAGCCTGAAAACGCATTTTATAATGTGAGCGATTTATCCCAAAATGAGCCGTTTATATGCTCATATGGACTGGCTGAGGACCCTATTCTGGTATATCAGATTACCCC
The DNA here is from genome assembly GCA_022478985.1 of Massospora cicadina. Classification (NCBI taxonomy): domain Eukaryota; kingdom Fungi; phylum Entomophthoromycota; class Entomophthoromycetes; order Entomophthorales; family Entomophthoraceae; genus Massospora; species Massospora cicadina. The sequence continues at coordinate 8,737 of JAKSZP010001840.1, read as the reverse complement.
TGAGAACCCTCGTTTGAACCCTACCATGATTAGGGGTTCTCAGGAAGTGGAAAAGGAACTTTGTTATATATATAAAGATGTATATGCACCTGCAGAAGGTGTGGTGGGATATGTGGCCTCAGTAGTAAGAGTGGCCCACTATCTCTCCCCCTTCTATGATTCCAAAGCATACCCTGATGGCTTGTTCAAGCCAGAGGAAGAATTTTCTGGTGAATTGATGGCATTTTCTGCATTGAATAAATCCCATTCTGGATACTTCTTGTTGACTGCTACCCTTATATCCTCTTATGGAAAGTTCAGCACAACTATTTTGGTGGATACTGGTGCCTCAAATAATTTTATTGACCAAAACCTTGCTGACTACCTTGAGTTGAGTTACTCACCAGGTGGTATGGTTAGAGGTGGGGCTTTTCAAGGTATCCTCACACTGAACGTCATGGGGTTAGTTGATTTCCAGGTGGGTTCCTATCTATTGTCCACCCAGTTTCAAGCTATCAGAAACCTCTTGTTCCCCATTATTTTGGGTGTTAAGTGGTGGCGAAAGTTTGATGTCAGGATTAATTTGAAAGAAAACACTCTATCCTTGTCTTTGATAAACAGTCACCAGTTGATTGTTCCTTTGTCTGAGGATAACGCCTAGGGCAAATCACCCCACTGGCCTAATGTTCCCACTCCTTAGCTTGCCCCTTTGCTGAAGTCCTCCATGGGACTTTCCTTACCTTCCTGTTTAGAGGAGTTGGCATCTTCTTTTGATGCAGCTTCAGCTAGTACACTACCAGAACATTCCAAGTTTGATTGTGATTTTAAACTCACTGTGGATCTGGTGCATGTTACTTCCCCCATATACCCATTAAATGTCTGGGAGGAAGAGGTTTTAGATGTATGGGTGAAGGAGCAGTTGGCCAAAGGTGCCATCTTTCAACGTACCTCCCCTGTCTGCTCCCCACTTCTCTTTGTGGAGAAGACTGATGGAACTTTATGCACTTGTGTCAATTATGGAAATTTAAACAATGTTACCATACCTGACCTTCATCCCATCCCTTTAGATTACCAGATTGCACGTTATGTAGAAAAGGCAAAAGTTTTCTCCAAGTTGGACTGCCTCAATGCATTCAATCAAATTTTGATAAAGAAGGGCCAGGAGTGGTTAACTGCATTCCACACCAAAAAAGGAATTTTCCAGTTCCGGGTTATGCCCTTTGGGCTTAATAATGCCTCTGCCATCTTTCAACATCGCATTGATGCTGCGTTGGGGACTTGTTGGGGGTATGCGCGGTTGCCTACATGGATGATATTCTGGTGTTTCCCTGATCAGGAGTCACATGCAGTACACCTTTGACAAGTAGTGGAGAGATTGAGGGCCGCTTGCCTTACCCTCAAGATTAGTAAATGCGAATTCTTCAAGTCCCAGGTTACTTTTCTGGGCAACGTCATTTTTGAACAAGGCCATATGATAACTCCAGACAAGGAGAAGGCCATTTGTGAGTGGCCCACCCCCACCTCAGTCAAGGAATTAAGGAGCTTTTTGGGGATGTGTACATTCCTCAAGAAAATTACCCAATCTCTCCAAGGTGGCAGCACCCTTATATAAGGCCAGTGGTGCCAAGGTGCTTCAGTGGTCCCCCGTTTTGGAGGATGCTTTCCAAGCGGGTGAAGTGCACCCTGTTATCCACATCCATCCTTCGCCATGTTGACCCTGCCAAGGAGTTCATTGTGTCCTCAGATGCTTCCAACTTTGCCATTGCAGCTGCCCTGTTACAGGTGGGTGAAGATGGGTCTGAGCATCCAGTGGGATATTTTTCTAGAAAAATGTCTCTGCATGAGTTAAAATATGCCGTATATGACAAGGAGTTATTAGCAGTGGTGGTGGCGCTGATTTATTGGCGTCACCACTTACATGGCTCCTCCCAACCATTCTGGGTTTGCACAGACCACTAAGCCTTGTTGTACTACCATGCGCCACATGTTCTAACACCACGTCAGACCCGTTGGCATGAGACCCTTGCCCTATTTACATTTTCCTATGAGTTCACCAAGGGCAAGGAGAATGGTTTTGGATGCTTTGAGCTGCAACCCTCCTTTGGCTCCCAATCCAAAGGAGGTAGAGATTCACAACACCTGGTTGATGATTCCACCAAGTATGATTCTGTCTCAACTTCCTGATTCCAGGGTACATACGCCAGCACTCACACCTCTGGAAAATGCAGCATAATATAGTATTTTTAGAAAGGTAGTTCTTTCTCAGCTGTTATCAGCTAAATATACTGTTGTTCTCACTAAGAGCGCCCTGAATCAGGAGGACTTATCCAGGGGTTATCACATGAAGGATGAGATGGTATGGTTTCAAGGGCGCCTATGGGTTCCTGCTGGACCACTGATTCTGGAGATCATCCAGGACCATCATAACGGAATCACTGTTGGTCATCCTGGGAAAGCAAAGACCTTAGAATTGATACAATGCACTTACAATTGGAAGGGCTTGCCTGCTCAGGTGGGGCGGTACTGTAAAGAGTGCTTGATCTGCAATCAAATGAAACCCAATCAGCAACCTTTAGCAGAGTTGCTGGTACCAATCCAAAAGGCTAAAGGGCCCTGGAATTCCATATCAGTGGATTTCATTGTGGAGTTAACCATTTCAGATGGGTATGATGCCATCATGGTGGTGGTGGACCAGTTTACAAAGTTCGCCCACTTTATCCCTTGCTGAACAACCATAACTGCTGCTGAAATGGCCAGGCTCTTCGTCGCCCATGTATTTGCGCTTCATGGGGTTCCTCATGGAATCATTAGTGAATGGGGACCCAAGTTCACCTCCATCTTTTGGGAAGAGTTGTTTAAAACTCATCAGATTCACCCCTGCCGTTCAACTGCCTATCACCCCAATCAGATGGGCAGACCGAGTGAGTGAACCAGTGCTTGGAACAATTTCTGCGTTGTTACACCACCGCATATCATTCAGATTGGGTTCCTCACCTTCTAATGGCCCAGTTTAGCTACAACAACACTTTGCATTCATCGATCAGTTGTTCACCCTTTTTTGCTAACCATGGCTTTAACCCTGATTTTAACATGGAGCCCAGCTGTGGCTCCAAAGTGGAAGCGGTGGTGGACTTTTCTAAGACCCTCAAGAAGGTCCATCAGGGGGTGTCCACAAGTTTGGAGGCGGCTATGCTAGTTTATAAGGAGAACACCAATGGAAAGCGCCAAGTGGGTACAGCATACAAGAAAGGGGATCTCTTGATGCTTGATTCTCGCAACATCCCTATCAAGCAGCCATGCAAAAAGATGAGTCCAAAGAGGATTGGTCCTTACCGTGTAGTTAGAAAGGTGGGTCATGCCTCATACCAGTTGGATCTTCCCTCCGCGTTTTGGATCTTCTCCAGCTTTCATGAAAGCAAATTAGCACTGTTTGAGGGCCCTCCACCTGTGACTCCCAAGGATTATCTTGTGGATGGGGCGCCAGAATGGGAAGTGGAGGAAATAGTAGCCTCCTGCCGGGTTAGGCGACGCCTTGAGTACCTGGTATCCTGGAAGGGGTTTGACGCAGCAGAGAACAGTTGGGCGCCAGCACAGGATTGTGTACATGCCTAAGACCTGATTGAATCATTCCATAATCATTTCCCTGAGGCTGCAGGATCTAAGCCTAAGCCAGCCGTTGCTGCTATGAAGTTGCCACCAGCACATAAGAACTTCTCCTTAGCAAACGCCCCTGGAGGGGGGGGGTGGAGCCCAAGAAGGAGGAGATGGTAATGTCATAGTTGGATGACTTAATAGTGGGAACTAATGACAAAAATAAGGCTGGGTGACAAGAGGCCCAGAAGGTGAAACTTCAGGCTCTTCCTGACCTGAAACACACCTTAGACCAACGCTGGGTGCAAGCAAAGCATGCCCAGGTTGGTACTAATGGGGTGCAAAAACGCCCAGCCCCTTATCTCAGCCCAGGCACTGAAACAAACAATTTATGTTATAAATGAAGACAGTTCAATTCAGTTAATTGGAGAGCAAGAGTTTAAATCCCGTATGAGTTATAAAATCTTGAAATCAGATAAAATATGGATTCAATTGATCACTCGAGTGAAGGCACTTTTGGTGTATTTTACAAAAATGGATGGAAGCATTTGTTTATTGGAGTGTCAAGGCTTGGGCACAATTCCGCAGAACCCTAATTCCCCCAAACTCACTTTATAATTTATTTTTCGCGACCAACATTCCTTGTTGGTTGACTTTCTTAAATAAATTTATCCATTATTTTACATTTTACTTTTGGTTCCTTGGGCAAACTTGGTGGCGGACCTCTTCAAGGAGGTCTCCAACTATGTTGGCCACTACCTCCTATCACAATTTACCAAAATCCCAGGTGCTCCCTTGGGCCGCTCAGGTCCTCTCCAGATCAAGGCACCCAAGCCTACTGGCACCAAGTTACACTTGATTATGGACTCCCATCTGGGGTCCACTCAAGCTGTGATGTTTCTCACTTACCTGGTACTATATGTTGTGCTCTACACCCTTGCCTGGGGTACCTTTTGCACGGGCACCATTTGAGGTGCCTTATTTTCCATTCTCCTAATGGCTAGTTCCCTAGCAATGTGGGTTTGCATCCCACATCCCCTTGCTGGGAATGAGAGAGTTACAGACACTCTCTTGACAGTAGCATTGGGGGATTCCTGCCACTCATCAGGCTAAATGCCATTGCGCCAACTGTCAAAAATGCAGCCAAGCCTCAGTTCAGTCATTTGAGGTCAAACTGACAGTGACTCAGCCCACCGCCAAATATTTGGTGTCAGTTCCTAGGGAATAAACCCACCCATTCCCAAATAATTTGCCAGTTAGGTTGAAATTGAGGGTCCCAATCCTGGCTTATCACTACCCTAATTGACCACTATTTAATCAGTTGCATTGAACTGAGAAAAATTGTTGGTTGATTTTCTTCCTTTTTCTTCAATAAAAATTTTGCCAAAAAAACCAAACAATTTTTTTTATTGTATTACTCCTTCTGACTGCATCCCTGATGGCGTTTTCTGGTGGCCTGTCAGTCCATATACTGGATGGGCTCTACCAGTACTTATGGTCACTATGGCCCCCTCCATCATTGATTGGATTTAGCAAGTCTAATATTTTTGGATCTACAACCCAGTTATCATGAACTTCTGGCAACAGTACATGGGAATCTTGTGGCCTTATGTCCACCAATTGCAAAGGAGAATCTGCCTCTTTGCCTCCCCAGTTGAAATGACCCCATATGCTGATGAACTTATTGAAACTATCTCTGTGATCCCACCCCCTGCAGTAAGGCCCCCTGGGTTGGGAGTGGGCTCATTGTGGTTCATCATCAGGATCATACTCACTGTTGTGTTACACTAACAATTCATCATTTCCCAATGCCCAGCTCCATATCAAGTCGTTCAGTCAACAATGCCTCTGGCATTCTGGCTTGCTTTTTGGGCGCTTACACATCATGACTGGCAGGCTGGTCTAAACTTCTGCCATTTCCATGACAAGTTGTAACAATATACTGACTACCATCAAAATATATAGGATTTTCCCTTGATAAATATAAAAATATTTTACTTTGAGTATAAAAATTAAGATTTATAATGGATTATTGTATTTTCACCAGAGATATATAAGTGTGCCAAATTTATAAAGCTCTAGCTAGTCTATAAGATAGTTATCAATCAATCACAAGATTCTACACATTAAGAAATTTTCTTTCTCGTTGCAAACACTTTTGCAACCTATTCAATTCAAGACTAAATCTAGTTTGATAATCTCACAGAGGAGATTAGTCTGCGCCCATGTCTGGGAGCAGTTGGGCAAGCAAGGCAAGAGGAGCAGGCGGAAGGCCCGCGGCCTCCAACGTTCAAAAACGCCCCAGAGAATCCAGCGGAATAGACAAAAATCTCAAAAAACTGGCAGTTACAATTTCCCCAGAGATACTCACGTGGCAAGCACAATGCAACCAGTACATCAACATGCCACACTCCCAGCCACTTTTGTCGGTGGAATTCAGAGCCCGTGTGTATCTGGACATCCAAAAAACGGCCCTATGGGAAAAATTTTGTGAAGATGTACACAAAATTTTCTTGACCGCGGTGTACGTTGCACCTCACTCCATGTCACACGGTTGGCTGGACCTAGGTTTCAAAAGCAAAATAGCAGCAGATGAGGCTGCAGTGGTGCGCATAGTGGTTGACCTCCCCGAAGGGCAACAGGTCATCAAAACCAAACGCACCAGATGGACAAAATCAAAATCAAATTTTCCTCACGTTTGACTTTTTGCCTACTATGGTAAAACGTGATATTTTGGAGCAACACCTGAAAGATGGTCTCACCGTATATGGCAAAATACAATCTTTTGAAATGCAACATTTCATGCTGATGCCACACCTGTGCACCGGCAAAGCCATTGCAGTTCTGACCCCAACTGAGGAGATCGCAAAGGACCCAACTTAGATCCTGCACTCCACCTTTATTGACATCGCAGGGCATACCACCCACCTATTCTGGGTAATCGTGGACAGCGCGCCCCCCATTTGCACCCACTGTGACACATTTGGCCATAAGGTGCACGCATGCCCCATCAAGGAGGGCGTCACATTCTAAGAGCACCCCTCAGCAGCCATGGCCAGCAGAGAGGCGCACTACGAACCAACTGCAAGCACCAAGGAGGCTTTCCCATGGGGAGCACAAGGTTGCTACCTATTGGTAAAGCCCATCTCCCCACAGGAGTGGAAGAAGGCTAAGCAGGCCCATAGGGCCGCGGCCAAGGAAGCGGCCAAGGCCACCACCACCATCCCACACTCACAACGCCAGGAGGACATGGAGACCTTTGTGGTGGAAGCGACTTGGGAATCCATCACCCAATCAGATTGGGAAGCCCATGCTGAGCGGGCCACTCAATCTGAGGATCCAATGGGAGATTTGATCTCACCCAATCGCTGCACCCAAGCTCCGGTCAAAACTGACTTGGGACCTATCCCAACTGAAAATTTTTTTTTGACCCACTTGATGGTGCACTGAACTTATCCGCACCGCAAAAAATTCATCCGACGTCGGGAAAACAAAAAGCGAAGGCCAAAGCCAACGCGACTCTTTCCACAAAAATTAACAAAAACTCTGATAGCGTTGCTGCTAACACCCATGCTGCTGTGAAAGCCCGTGGGGACCTTGAAGAGGCTGGTAGGCCCAGGGGCCCACCCCCTTGCACCTAAGGTGTGATGGGGGAAACCTTCACTCTAGGAACACTGAATATCGCTGGACTTAAGGCCTCCCCATCCTGGGCTAGGAAACTGAGCCTTTTACAACACAATTTACCCGTGGATATCCTGGCCATCCAGGAGTCCCACTGTCCACAAAGTTCCGAGGAAGCTTGGAAAATAATGCTCCTCCCATCCATATCCTTTTGGTCAAGCACTGTGGGGTGCTAATTTGGAAAAATAATTTTTTCAAATTCACATCCTCAGAAACATTACTAAATGGCCGAGTGCTCATCATCACCTTCTCATGGGCTGACGTTGTGCATGCAATCATCAACATCTATGCCCCAAATGGTGCACACGAGCGTCAGGAATTTTTCTCATCAGTCAAATCCCTCCTGCTACCCCCTGATTCTTTCCTAGTTGGCGACATGAACTGTTGGCTAACCTCACCAATGGACCAGTGGCCGCCCTCACCCCACACCCCACAGGGTCATGTAGAACTACGCATTCTAAAAGCCACCCTTGGGTTAATGGATGCGCTGCCGCGACACGCCCCACTGCTCAAAAAAATGACGCATCCCCACATCCACAACAGCCAATTAAGGTCCATGAACCGCATTGACCTTATTCTAATGCCAGCGAAATTCCAACCCCACATCTCCCACTTCAAAACAACAAAAATGGAATTCTCCAACCACTGACTGGTCTCAATAACCTACCACTTACCCGTCACAGTTGCAAAGGCCCCACATTGGTGCAAAATCCGCCCCCCCGAGCTTGCATCACCAGGATTTTCCACATGGGTGGAAGAGGCAACTTTGGCAAAATCGTTTGTTGCACCGTTTTGCATGGACCCCATTTCCACATGGGCAACTTTCAAAGAGGACACCATCCACCACTATTGCCATCTCTCCTCCAGATGCTCATGAGCCACATCGGCGGTTATCTCATGCGCTCTGGTGGAATTGGCCAACTTGGAGTCCAACATTCCAGCCACAGGATACAGCCCTTCATGGGGCCTGAAGTGGGCGGAGGCAGCCACCCACCTCAACGCACTCGAAAGGCAACACAAACATCGGGTTTGTGTCCAATACAGGGCTACATGCATCACTAAAGGTGACAAGTGCACCGCATACTTCTTTAAAATTTTTTTGCACCATGCCAGAGTGTGGCCTGCACACAGGTGCAAAGATTGGATAATTCCATTGCGGACACACTGGCCAAAGTGGCAATTGAAACGCAAAAATATTGCTCCAAGTTATACCAAGCTGAACCAATTCAGCCAGCCAAAATGGCGGAATTTCTCAACCGAACTCATATCTGCACCATTTTCCAATACCTGGAAATAATGAATATAATTACTCCAAATGAATTATGGACAACCATTCGTGGTGCGCCAAACCAAAAATGCCCAGGCCCAGATGGCATTCCATATGAGTTCTACAAAAAATATTTCAAATATATATCCCCATTGCTGCTAGCCTCACTTAACCAAAGCCTGTTGGAAATGCACCTCCTACCAGGAGGACATGAGGCCT